>JANSVK010000097.1:0-133189 GCA_030068005.1 Cladophialophora exuberans | reverse complement strand
GGGCAAGCGGATGGGCAGAGCGTCAAAGAGCTGCGCAAGAAGGCGTTTGACATGGCCGAGACACGCTGGTGGGAGAGGGGGTGGCGGGGGATATGGAGGTCGTGGACGAGGCAGAGGTCGGTGGTAGAATGCTCGGGCTTCTTATTCTTGGCCCACACAGGTACGGCGTGGGACGAAATATTCTGCTTACGGCTCTCATGATCATGATGGTGCGAAGGACTCATTTCCCGGCGTTGGCGGTGCCGAATGGGAACGGCTTGCATAGCATAGCGGTGGCGAATCTGGGTTTCTTTGGGAGGGAGTGCTGTGTATCGTTTCTTACCAGTTCAAAACAAACAGGCTGTACGTGGACGAGGCGGGCGTTACTACCGTTTTTCAGTTTCTCTCCAGGCCCAGGCTTGACTTTGGCTGCAAACGGAGGTACAGTTTACGTACCTAGGTAAATTGAGGTCCCTGGGAAGAAGTCAAGATACCCCAAAGAAAAAGGCACATAAATGGCGTCAAGGTATCTTAGATAATCCCATCCAATCTAGTCCCTTGAAGTAACTCAATCTCCTTTTTTCCATCCCTTATATCTCTACTATCGTCGTCTTCCCGCACCTCCCGCAGCATCATTGCCACCTCGCTCCGCCATATCTACAATCTCGCCCACGCCACCCTCGTCCAACTCATCCTCCAGACGCGTGACCTCCTCGCGCACATCCCACCAGCGTGTCTCGGCCATGTCAAACGCCTTCTTGCGCAGCTCTTTGACGCTCTGCCCATCCGCTTGCCCGCTCGCGCCGTAGGATTGTTTCTCTATGATCAGGCGTTGCCAGTCCTCGGACGTGCGCACCCAGAATGCAGAGCGGGATTCAAAGGGGCGGGGGAAGGGGAGCGGGTCGGTCTCGGTGGTGGTGGTGGTGGTGGAAGGCAGAGGGGTGTCGTCGTCGTCGGGGACGACATCGATCGTGGGAGGGGGTTCGGTCGTGCTGGTGGGAGATTTGGCGTCGAGGTCCATATCTTCGTCTTCTTCGCCCTCGTCATCCTCATCGTCATCATCTTCTTCGTCATCTTCCATGTCTTCGTCGCTATCTTCGACCGTTGTGACGTTCCAGTTCACCGGCTCGACGTAGTACAGTTCCTTCATGCCGTCGAGTTTACCAAGGTCCACGGCGTAGAGGTCTGAAAAGGTGATTTCCACATCCTTTTTCTCGAACGTGCCGCCGAAGATGTACAATGTGTCGTCTTGCACCGTCAGCTGGGCGTTGAAGCGGGGGTGAGGCATTTCGAATCGCACAGGGTAGGATTTTTTGGGTTTGTCGGATTCGGGTTCTGGAGCCGGGATTTCGAGGTCATTGACGAGGGTTATATCGCTGTCAGCAGTGCTGCCTGAGATGGAACCTGTCGCCTCGAGAGCGGCGAGATTCCGTAGGAGTTCTTCCTCGTCTGCTTTCCCACGGTCTCGGCCCCGAGCTTGCTGTTGTGCTTGTTTCTTGGATCCTCCCCCTCCTCCTGCTTTGGGTCTGCGTAGTGCGACGGGAAAGAAGCGATTACGATCGATGTTCCACACAAACAGCTCGTTGAAGAACTCGCTGTCGATGCCTTCCTCGCTAGCCTCGACGTCGTGGACACCGCCAAAGAAGACGCCACGGCCTTTGTGAAATGTCATCGTGGTTCCCGCACGGGGTGGATTAGGCCTGTTAGCGGGTGGTTTTCGTCGTTCCCAACGTAGAGTCGGTGGTGTGTTGCTCGCCGCATCCGAAGGAGGAGGGGTTATTCGGAGGAACCATGTATCTTGATGCACCATTGGCTTGAGAATGTTGCGAACGGCTCCTCCACTGCCCTTCCCACCTTGTTTCCCCCCGCCGCTGGTAGCAGTTGCCTTGACTCTAGAGTAGCCACCATATAAGACTGCACCAGAGTCATGCGGTAGGAAGCTGAATGACGAGCGTGGATCTGGCCGTTGACTTGTGTTCGTGTACTTCATTTCATGCCATAGGTTTTCTTTGATGTCGTAAATCCATGTGTCATTGAGATACTTTGTCTGTTGAGAGGTATCTTGAAATCCTCCGAATAGGACAATGTAATTCTTAAAATAGGTCATTCGATGCCCACTCCTGGCTGGGGGGTTTCTGCCTTTGCCTGCAGGTTCAAGCTTCGTCCACTCTCGTGTATCTGTGTCCACGTGCCAGAAGTCATGGTAATGGTAGAATTGATTCTGCTTTGGCGATGAGAACTCGCCACCAGAAATGTATATCCCACCCGTGTTACCACCTCGACAAGCCGCGTGACCACTTCGTGGTAAAGGAGTGTTTCCCGAGGCTATTTGATGCCACTCACCTTTATCGATGAGATAGACGAGCAGGTCATTGTAGAAGGATGCAGTTGTACCATCATGATACTCGCCGCCGAACACAAACAATTCGTTTCTATTTGATGGTGAAGCAACTATCGTGCTCGACGATCTGGGACCAGGAGGTGAACAAGGTTGCTCGGTGACCTTGAGATATTTGGCTTGTTCTTCCGCATATGCAGCTAGGACGGCATCAAGATCAACCTCCTCGTCATCCGAGTCAGCATTCAATGCAGCCTGTTTTGCACTTTTCTTCTTCTCGCCTTTTGCAGTCTTTTTGTTCTGCTTAGCGGCGGCGCGAGCCTTTTTGTCGGCCGCTTTGGCTTTTTTGTCTTTGGCCATTGCGGCGGCGTCAATCACCTACCAGGATCTCTGATTTAAAATATTGGGACATATCAGAAGACAGCCACAGATGTGCCAGTTGCCAACAAGCCTATTTCGCGAGTCAAGTTGTGATAAATTGGAATCACGTGGCTGGGCGTTGCCTTGGCGGCTGAGTCATCCATTTCTCGTCGCGTCACTGCAACTGTTCAGCCCGACGCGTCTGATTCGGTGGGGCATTTTGTAGCCCTGCCAGACCTGCGCCGCCAAACAACCATCATCACCCAAGAGGCGCAATTGTCTGCTACTAGAACTTCCATCCCGAACTGCCTATGTGATATACCACTACAAAATGAGACGGACCTATGACCGAGAACAATCTTAGCGACTATCTCTCATGGCTGCTTCAGCGCCCACACTCTTTTGGAAACCTCAGTCACATATCTGTTATAGCCAATTCACCGATCGAGGCTTACGATGAATCAGTCTCAATTGAAGAGGATGAGATGGCAAGACTGCAGCTGGCACCACAAACTCTCTCTCGCCCGAGACTACACACAAAGTTCAATAGCGATTCGAATGCGCTCCCTACCCCAGCGCCCTCTCGACCTTCAGAGGAACCCAAGCCAGTACCAAGTCGATCAGCACAGAAAGTCGCAACCCCTTTGTCCTCTCGACGAACAGCTAAACCGCGTACCCCTCAGACTAATCGCAGTCATGGAACTTTTGACGATAATATTCTCGATATTGATGAGATCGATCTCACAGGTGACATCACCACCTCCTCATTTGGTGAATTTGGCCCGGCTACCACTTTATGGCGGGAAGACTCGGCGGCTCGCGTAGAGCCATTGTCTCAGAAGAAGGGAAAGAAGAGGAAGAGTGATGAGTATGAGTCAGACCTGCTTTCTCCAAGATCCAGCCGCAAAACAACAAAGGTCCTACAGCAGAAAATCACCACAATCTCCCCTCTACGTGGGAGCCAAAACAAGGCAGTGGAAAGGCATACTCAGGAAGAAATTAGTCTTACCCAGACGACCATTAAACCCAACCCCACAGTACCCGCGTCAGAGGACGAGTTTGGTGATTTCGACTTTCAGGATTTGGAGGAGATCCAAGCTCAAGAAGAGGTCCGGCCTCCTGTCGTACAACGTCAATCGACGCCGACCAGCTCTCAACAAAGTCGAAGCCGGAGACGCTCAAATGTTGTGCTCGACTCTGACGAGGATGATTTTGACGAAGCCTTTGTGGCTCCAAAGATTGAATCCAAGCAACTAAGTCCGGCAAGATCGGGTCGCGAACATGGAGCAAATCTGGGGACTGCGGCTGGAAAACTTCCAAGTGTAGACACCATCTTCCAATCGCCCTTCCGATCACGCCTTATCAAAACCTTGCAGTCCCCAGCGAAGCCCGATATTCCTCGATCGAGCCCTGCGTTGGCCCATTCCGTTGCCTCGCCTCATGATCCTATCTTCAAAAGCAGTGCCACAAGTACAACGTCAAACGAAAGTCTCTCGCAGGAACAGAAGAAGCTCGTTGAAAGCTTTGCTAAGAAGGGACATGAGCAACTGGAGGGTCTATTGCAACGCTTGGAACGCTCAAAGAAGACGGTCGACAATCAAATTATGGAAGAACTATGTGAAGGCGGTGATGCCTCTTCAGAATCGAGAGAGCGATCGCTAGCGATACGGTCCAAGATCACTTCAGCCATGCGCCTTCAGGACGAAATTGTGGCTCTGTCGAAATTCCGTGATCAGCGCGAAAGGATGGTAGTTGAACGCGATCAGCTTCGTAATTCAGGATATAAAATCGACCTTGACGACCCCGAAAACGTGCTAACATCACTTTGCTCAAAGATCTTCCGAGCAAAGCGCGATATTGACGCCAAAGAGTTGACAATTCACAAGCTTCTGACCCAGATCGGAGTTTCTGCTCCAAGCAGCACTAGCGGGTCGCAGAGTGATCGAGCGGAGTCACATCCATCTCCTATGCCTGATATGTCTGACCGCAAAGTGCTCGTTGCCTCGACCCAGAAGCCACCCCAAGCAACGCCGTCTTATCTGGACCAACGAACCCAGCCAGCTTTGGTACCTCCCTCGGTGCAGTCCGTCAAACAAACCCCGGTCCCCAGTCGATCTGATTTAGGTGGTATCGGCATGAAAATGTCGCATCAGAGTCCAACCCCGTTGAAGTATGCTTCTAGGCCACACGAAGTCTCTGGCTTGGGAAGAATCTCCCAGCCTACCTTTTCCATTGCAGATACTCCAGCAACATCATATGCTCTCAAGCATACCGAACCTGACTATAGCAGCCGCGGCTTTTCAAGAACTATGGCTAGCCCGACCCGCGACTCCTTTTTGGATGAAGATTTTGAGGACGACTTGGACGACGAGGACCTGTATATGGCAGCAGAACAGTTTGAGCAGAACCTTTCATCAGGGACCGCGGAAGTACCAGAGAGACCCGGCCGTGGCGTGCTCACGGAAGTTAGTGAAAACGTTCGAAGAATTTCTCCAGCAAAGAAGCCTGTCTCACAAGAGACTTCTTTACAGGCCGCACTCCTACAACATCCATGGTCGAAGGATGTAACCTCAGCGTTGAAGAAGAAGTTCCATCTCCATGGTTTTCGTCATAATCAGCTGGAAGCAATCAATTCAACCTTATCTGGTAAAGACACATTTGTTCTGATGCCGACCGGAGGTGGCAAATCCCTCTGCTACCAGCTTCCCGCAGTCATAAAAAGCGGCTCGACCCGTGGAGTTACCATTGTGGTCTCACCACTACTGAGTCTGATGCAAGATCAGGTTGACCACCTCCAACAAAAGAATATCCAAGCACATCTCATCAATGGCAATAGCAATCAACAAGAACGCGCATGGGTGCGAACGGCCTTGGAAGACAGCAATCCTGAAAATGTATTACAGCTGCTATACGTGACTCCGGAAATGTTAGGCAAGAGTGAGGCGATGATATCTTTATTTGAAAAGTTGCACAAACGAAACCGTCTGGCCCGGATTGTGATTGACGAAGCGCACTGTGTCAGTCAATGGGGACATGACTTCCGACCAGACTACAAATCTCTAGGCGAAGTCTGTAGTCGTTTCAAAGGCGTCCCTATCATGGCGTTGACGGCAACAGCGACGGAGAATGTGAAGGTTGATGTGATGCACAACTTGGGAATGAAAAATGCGGAGGTATTCGTTCAAAGCTTCAATAGACCGAACCTCACGTACGAGGTGAGGCCCAAGGGCAAGAATCAGGAAGTGCTGGAAAGTATCGTCAAGATTATTCAATCTTCATACAGAAGACAAGCCGGCATCATATATTGTCTGTCTCGTAAAAATTGCGAAAAGATGGCAGAACAGCTGCGGGAAGAGTTCAAGATCGAAGCAAACCACTATCATGCGGGTATGCCAGCTGCAGAGAGAATCGACATCCAGAAGAAGTGGCAGTCAGGAGAATTTAAGATAATTGTTGCCACGATTGCGTTCGGTATGGGGATCGACAAGCCAGATGTCAGGTTCGTCATTCACCACACGATCCCGAAGAGTCTGGAGGGATATTACCAAGAGACTGGTCGGGCAGGTCGAGATGGGAAACGATCCGGCTGCTATCTGTTCTACGGCTACCGAGACACAATGACAATCAAGGACATGATCAAGAAAGGTGACGGCAGTGATGAACAGAAGGACCGCCAATATCACTTACTCCGAAACATGGTCCAATTCTGTGAAAATCGAAGTGATTGTCGAAGAGTCCAAGTGCTGGATTATTTCAATGAACATTTTGATCAAGCAGATTGCGAGAACGGTTGTGACAACTGCAATTCGACAAGCAAGTTTGAAACAAAGGACTTCATCGAGCATGCGCGCGATGCCATTCGCATTGTCAAACAAATCCATCGTTCCAAGGTCAATGTTACCGTGTTGCACTGTGTCGATGTTTATCGTGGGAGCCGGAACAAGAAGATCGCGGAACACAAGCATAACGAGCTTGATGAATATGGCAAAGGTGCCAATCTTGTTCGAGGAGATGTTGAGCGTCTCTTTTATAGGCTCATTACTGAGAAGGCTCTCACTCAGTTCAATAAGGTCAACAAGGGTGGATTCACCTCGTCATATATCAGACCCGGTCCAACTGCTCGTGAGTTCGAATCTGGTCGCCGGTCTTTGAAGATTCAAGTCCTCGCTTCACCGCACGAAAAGTTGAGGACCGCTGCACCGCCTGCAAAGAAAAGTCGAAAGAAAACTCCTGGGGCGGGAGTTGCAGCAGCGATGGACGATTATCCAGCCTCTACGAATGTTTCATCTCCGTTACAACCGCGAGCCAAGCGACAGCCTCCCTCCCGGGTAATAGAAGAAGATTCTGACGACGATGATTTTATTGTGAATGACAGCGACATAGAAGCAGACGACATGAAGGTGGAGGACGACAACCAGAAGGACGATGCTCTCCACGATGAGATCAGTTATAGACGTTCTCGTACCCGAAAGGCTTCTGAGCTGGGCCCGCCTATCACCTCGGATGAAAGTATGACATTAAATCCCAGCCATCAGCACATCCTGGACGACTTTGTCGGAGCAGCGAAACGAGAAATCCAGCGCATATCGATCCAGTATTCCCTTAGGCAGCGTCCCATCACAGATCGAATCCTGCGAGAGATCGGAGTTAACTTTCCACAAACCGAGGCTGAGCTTCAGCGGATCAGCGGCATGAACGACGAAATATTCAAACTGTTTGGACCGAAATTGCTTCAATTGATCAAGGTGGCGTACAATAACTACGAAGCCATCATGAGAGCTCAAGAAGATCGACCCGACGACCCCAATCACAAGACAGTCATTGAAATTGTTGATGATGATGATGATGATGATGAATTGGAGGATGCTCTAGATCCCGATAGTGACGTGGACATGGGCGAGACGGAGAGCAGTCATTACTTTAGTGTAGATGACGAGATCGTCCGGCCTGACAGCCGATGTAAGTCCAGTTCTGTCAAGCTACAGATTCAATTACTGACCGCCGATGGCTTTTCAGCTTCATTCTCTAATCAATCTCGCAAGACGGCCGGAAAGAAAAGTGCTGCTCGGCCCAGGTCATCGTCTTCATACTCGAATCGGCGTGGCGGTCGCGGAGGGCAACGTGGAGGTGGAAGCTTTAAAGCAAGAACAAATAATGCAAGAGGGAAGAAAGGTGCGACAAGTACTGCAAAGAAAGGAAAGGGCAACTCCTCTGCGCGTTCAAGCACTACTGGCAGTAATAGTAACCTGTCAGAATATGTGTACAAGAACAGTAGAGGAGGAGGCTACTCCAGTCGCGGCGGCGGCAGTGGTGCAGGAAACAAGATGAGCATGCCAGCGATGCCGACGTGAGATTGAGAGAGGCTGTATATACGTGGTGAGAATTAACGTCCGTTCCTGTTGTTGCTTATGCCCTGTCCAGGTGCCTGTCAGTTCATTTGTTGTTTGTTGCTCCTTCCTTACAACTGTCCTTCCCATGGTGCCTGCCTCCTTAATACCCACAACTCGAATGTCCATCATCATCATCATCATGGCTTCGTTTGATATTTTCTTAACTTCACTTTCATCCCACAGCTATCCTGCGTCTTCATCACCAATCTCCGAGTGTTCTACAAGTGAGCAGACATGCAACGTGGTGCTCTGCCATGCCACTCGAAGAAATCAATCCTAACGTGCCGAAAGAAGCCACACAAAATGCGGGCAAACAGGATGGAGTGGCAGCGACTACTTCATCCCACTCACTGGGTTCAAGCGCAGTACAGAGTATGTTGAGAAACACCACCGAGCTAGGCGACACGGGTCTGTTCGCTGTTCGTCCTCCACGAATACCTCGATCCGGCTCTCGCATGCAGTCTTCCAGACGTCGTTTCGGTTCCTTTGACGCCTCCTATGGTCCTCAACTGCGTCAGAAATCATCCCCTCGAAGGAGGTCACATCGACACCATGGTCCTCGCACAGTCCACTCCTCGTCCGCATTGTCAGGAAGAGAAACCGTCAATTCAGGGCATACATCTCTTCAATCGGGTGGTCGTTCCAAGAGAGCGGGTCATAGCCATCGACCTCATGGTTTCACAGGACACAGTTCCAGTCTTCCTCCTCATGCCCTTCACACACACCGATCGATGGTCACCCTTCGTAGTCAACGAACCTTCCAGAGTCTCCATTCGGGCTCGTCAATGTTTCCACCTGGCCACGGCCGTCTACCTGGCCAACGATCATCCTCTCCAGCTCTCACCGACGCATATCGATATCGAGGAGGCCCAAGACATGGGTATCCAAGAGTTGGAAGTGTTGATACCATTTCTTCATCTCCTGTCATGACACATCAGGCCCGTTCCTACTTGCCCGGCTATCGTTCAGAGTTCAACAACTCCTCGTCATCTATCTGTCTGCCTTCGCCCGCGATTTCTTTTGTTCATGGTACTCATGGATATCCCGTGCAAAGAGAAGGTACACCCATGTCAGGTTCTCTACAAAGTCTTCGACCAGGATGGAATCACAGCGCTGCATCGATCAGGGGTCTTACGAAATCGCCTACCGAGTCAACAGCTCCTCACTATTATGATTATTCTGAATCGTTCCTGGAAGAAGACTGTTTCTCGCCTCCGAATGACCCCTCTGCGGGCAGCATGCCTTTCAATATGGATCAAACAATTATGGAAAATCAGATTGTTCCAGAACCACGCCATGCACAGTCACCCTTCGGAACGCTTCCCGGTTCAACTTTCCACCCTCTGGAGCTGCCGACATCGCATAATCGTCGCCCAAGTGACCAGTCGAAGCACAGCTACACAGGTATTATTCCGCCTCGTAAATCGAGTCTAGCAGCAACCACCGGTCACAAGAGAAGCATGTCTGTAAATCACAAGGTTAGCCTCCGCGGCTCATTGTCTCTCCCACAGTATACTGACAGTGAGAGCAGACACTACAAAGGACCCTAACTGCTGATCATGTGAGCCATCAAAAAAGATCGAAAGATGAGAGAGACAATCCACGATCACCAGCATCGTCTCGCCGTGCATCTTATTCGCCGCATTCAAGTGCATTCTTCCCCAACGCTTGTCGAAGTCCACGAGATCTCACAACTCTTGCCGCCCGAGTACATTCTCCAGTCTTTGATCAGAAGGCATCCATATCAGGGCTTTTGGAATATGGAAACCCAAATCGCGAGAATAGTAAAAGGAAAGCTTTCAGTGATGTTCATCAGATTCGTGGTCAATGGGAATTGCCTTCTTTCGACTTCAGGCCCCTTTCATTTGACACCCACTCTCCAGAAATTAGAGAGCGACCCAAGACATCTGGCGATACTCGTTCAAGTGATCCTCTTGAAATCCTATCTCCAATGCCCGAACGCCCCATGTCATCACAAAGTCGAAAGCGTTTCAGCCGCATCTTGGAAATCTCCGATCATTACGTTACAGATACGGGGAAGTCGCCTTATCATCTCCAAATGTCGTCGAGACTCGATGCTGTTGAAGAGCATCCCGATTTGCAATCAATCGAAAGATCTCTCATCTCGCCATCTGAGTTTGAATCAAAGCTCAATGCAGTCGATCAGGAGAGTCAATCTCCATCCCAGTCCCAGGGGCCAGCATCTGCTAGCCCCAACGGCGATGCAAATCAAAGCACTACTCAAGAGAGGTCCACCATCGAATCTCTTCTTGACAGACATATCGAATGTCTAGGCTTGAACGACAACGGAGAGGGACTGGACGCTACTCATTGTGATGAAACAAATGACTCTGTGAGGTCGGATCTCATACACGACAGTAGTGGTGAGAGCACAATCAAAGTGCCCACGAATACGCAGCAGCACATGCAGCAGATCTCTTCGCAATGGGCTTTTCGACCAACAACGTCGAGTTCGACAATGCAGCATTCTAGTCTCGCTAGCTCTGAGCGACGTCGGCTCGTCCCACGACGCCTCTTTGCGAGCATGGATGCCAGACTGCCGCCAGGAGTCCTTCTAGGAGATATGGCGCCAATGCCGCCTTCCAAGTTAGCCTCTATCAGCTCCGGTGTCCAACAACGTTCATCAGGCTGGCAGACACTTCCTTCGACAAGTGGGTTGGTAACCTCTGAATCCACTAAATCCACAAATAAAGCTTCGTTGACTTCAGGCGATATGGCAGACATCGACTCAGATCCTCCAAACACAAGATTCAAGATGCGGAAGGTCTCTGAGTCAAACGAGAGTCTCGAGCTGGAGCATAGTCTGCGGGACCGGCGACCCTCGCGTGCTCACCGTCGTTCAAAGAGCGACATACTTGCTCGACAACAGTCCCATCAGAAGCGACGTGCTCGAATCTTGCTGAAGGCCAAGCGCCAGTCGCGAAGTCTTGGTGAGCTTGCAAATCTCGATCCAGATGACGAGCCAATACAAGAAATCGAACAATCTGAGGACTGGACAACGGAAGACTCGCCTGAGAAAATGAGCGAATCTCCTGTCGCTGGTTACGCAGAATTGAGTGCAGATTCGGTTGCAGTACAACCTCCCACGATGACTTCGATGGATGCAAGTGTCCTCGTCCCTACCTCGGTGCCTCGAAGGTGGACCAGTATGCTCGCTGCGATGCCGAATCCTGTCAAGAAAAGCATTGAAATTGTGCGCAAAGCTTCAGTTCGGACAGTTCACTCACAGAAGAGCAATACCAGTATAATCGACCCTGTGAACAGTACACGGTACAGCTCCCAGTTACCCCGACTGGGATCAGTTCCTCAACTAGCACCTCCAGAGTTCGGACCTCCACTCACATCTTCGGATTTGAATCTCAGTCTACGATTTCCTAACGCACAACAAGCATATCGCCCACCTTTACGTCAGGCGCAGAGTTTTTTTTCTGACGATAGCTCCACTGGTCTCGCTCATAAAGGACCAAGTGTTCTCAAGAAGCGGTTTGATATGCACAGCTTTCGCAGTGGCATCACAAAGTCGACGGGTATGATGGGAACTCGGCATAGTTCAACCCCGCGAGGGACCAGTTCCATCCCAGCAAATGATCATCGCATGAAATCTGGGGCATCTCAAGCTTTTCAACAGGAGAGCCTGGGGGACACTGTTCCCATGTCTGATTTTGCGTATAAGAAGCGGAAGGTGCTTGGGCGTTTCAAAGATTGGTGGAAACGTCAATGTATGCAAAAGACTTTGAATTTGGTTCGGAAAAAGAGTGGTCGTAATATGCGGAGTACAGCTTGGTCTTGATAGAACGAGCAGTGTTCAGAGAAGGCGTTTGTAGCTGTCTAGTGCAACTTTTGAAGGGAACGGAAAAGGCTTGGTGGAGGTATGTGTATCTTATTGCGTATGATGTACAGACAGACGGTCTAAGCAAGGCCGACATTTGGAAGGATGATGCAGCTGTATGAATTTCAGATTTTGCTCAGATATAGCTTGAAGGGGTGTCTAACCCAAAAAATTACTATTCGATGAGGCTGACCCAAGTCTAGACTGCAATATGCCTTGCGAACAACATCGCATTTGATTGCGAATCCGAATTCTGTGATCGAGTGGCGGGGAGCTCCTTCACCTTTACCCACGGGATCTTTTCGAGATTCCATTTCAACGCCGAACCAGCATAACAAGGCAAACGTTACCTACCGCCGCTTTGTTGACGACTGGCGACTGGCGATTTTCGTTTCCAAGCCCCCCTTCCTCTTCTCTTCTCTTCTCCCCGGCCTTGCACAAGGCAAAGGAAAGCCGCGATGAAAAAAAAAAAAATTAATTTACCGATAGGTAAGTGGATGGACGGACGGATTCAGGAATCGGCCTGAACGCATCAAAACGTCACATCGCATTGTAGAGAGCCCCCCAGTCCCCAAAAGCTCGATGTGCACACGCGCGTAGAATCCCGCAACCACCGCGCACTGTCCCGCGGGGAACAGCAAGCAAGCAAACAAGCCGCGTTTCCGTTCCTGGAGGCGTGGTGGTGCGGGAGTTTCCATGCAGCGAGCGCGTGTCGGAGCTTGGTTCAATCGATCGACGCCCCTAATCAGATGGATCATTCGAAGTTTTCAAGGATGAAACTTCTTCATGAACGAAACGAGGCAGAGCTTTGCTCGGAACATGTCGCATATATGCATGATGCATTATGCATGGAAATGGATCGGGTGACTGCGATTCCATGACCGGATTCAGAATGCCCTCGGTGTTTTGTTCGCCCCACTGATTGTTTTTCTCTTCTTGTCGTAAGATTTCCTTGCCGTCTGTTTCAGACGACGAGAGAAGTGCAGTGTGATTCAGAAGATCAGATATTTGTGTTTCTCTTTTCTGCGCCCCCAGGATCCCACGATCGAATTCGATGTCATATTCCACGTGCAAGGAGGAATAGTGTATTTGCCTTCGATTTTCCCCCATGATCGCTCCGTGTGTACCCGCGCTTCCCCAACGCCCTCGACCAAAATGGAGCCTTGGATGGTACAAGATTTTGTGTTTTTTATGAGATTCTTGATCCTCGCTGCAGTGCTATTAAGATAGCGCCGTGGCACGCGCTCGCGAATTTCAAGACTCTCAAGATGCAAATCCCAGGTCGGGGCAAAGTTCGTATGGTCCACGGAACTTTTCGACCTTCGTTGTCATTTGTTTTTTCCCTTCCCGCCACCCACGCTGCTTTCGGGATCACCCTCGGCTGGGATTTTGTTACGATTTTGGTGGGCTGAACGCTTTGGACGTGGGTCAAAGTTACCGCTGTCTCAGAGGTAGTCTTAGCCTCAGCCGCGGCGTTCAGGCCCTGGTTTGTAGTGGATGATCCCTCCGGCGTTGTGGATTGGCGGTCAGGGAACCCAAGTTCCCCGAGATGATCAGCCTCGTGGAACTTGGGGTCTGTCTCCGACGTAGTTATCCAAGACAATGATATTGTGTTCCAACTGTGACGCTAACGCCACAGCTCCCAAGTGCGGGAGAAGTATTTGAAACATCAACCCTCGTCAGGGTCAATGCTATAGAGGTTTTCGGTAACTTCGTTTGATATCCTTAGTAACTCCAAGCGGGTGCCTGGAGTGGCCCTGGAATCCCTTTTTATGACGAGCGGAGACTATCGCAGGTTGCGTCTGCCTCCAGTGAACTCGTCGATACCTTTGTGATCTGGCGATCAACCTTTATGCAATACGTCTCGAGGAAGGTTTCTGGCAAAGTCCAAACGCACTATAGGGGCTGCTGGGCAATCACCTGCACATCCAGAGACTGGACTGCATCAACCACCGTCAAGTCGAATCAAGAAAGTCCTCCCGTCGAAGCTGGCAACGCTTTCCGGTAGGTCCCAGAGTCGGCTTGCTTCGAGAGGAGGACCACACTCGTCTCAACCAGCTCCGTTGCTTTCAGTCGCGTTTAAAGACCCACGATATGCGATGGGCACACACCATGGACAAAATTCCCATACATCGCCACCGGAATGACATGCATGGCATAACCCCATCTGCCAGACCAGTCCCCCGACCGTTTGCGACATGATGAATTCGATGAGGTGTTAGTCAAGACTCCACATGGAGGTGAGCGCCGTCGCAACGACTTTTCATGGACGCTCCTGGCGAGGGTGGAAAGCCTGTGGTGGCTTAGCCTCACCAGGGCCCCCACTACCGAACTGCCTTGAGAGGGTTCTCAGGCAACGCCCACAAGTCCCCGTAACCCTCGGTCTCGATATTCCACTTCCAACGGCGGGTGCCAATGAAAGACTGAGTACGTCCACGACCGACGCCATGTGTTTGGGATAAATCTTGCTGCATCCTCGACATAACTGAGAGTTGCAAATAGATCCTTATTCTTGGCCACCCCTGTGGTTGGTGTTTGGTATATCACGCGTCCGTCGAATCCGAGGCCATTCGGAAAGGATGGCTCCAAGACCAAACGAAACCAGCTAATCTTGTCCGTGTACCGCACATTCAGCTCCGACCTTGGGGCCTAGCTGCAGGGGATCGAGATTTCGGATGAATGCAAGCACTCGACCTCGGCGTTACTTGCATGGGAACCCGTAACGCAACAGAGCCCAACGTCCCATGTAGCTGAAAATCCTGGCATCACTTGCATGGGGCACCCGTGACGCAACAAAGCCTAAAGCCCCATGTAGGTGAACATCTCCAACAACCGGATGCTGTGGAGTAGAGAGGACAGAGAGGGAGAGAGGGAGAGAGGGGTAAGAGAGGATAGAGAGGATAGAGAGGGTAGAGAAGTAGAGAGGGAGAGAAAGGTAGAGAGAGAAGAGAGAAGAAGGGAACTCTGGTCCAGACTGCGGGCCCAAAGCCTCGTTGAGGATGGCGAAGTGAGGGAGGAGAAAAGCAGACAAAAAGCTGGGGAAATCGGGCTGCAGAAATACTAGTGAGTGGGGGCCTCGTTCGCCTTGGCAACGTAAACATGCCATCACTTTAAGACGCGTTCTGTTGGCGGGGCAGATCAACCACACATCCAAAGTCCAGCTGAACAAAAACGTCGTGCGAGTCACTAGGAGGGATTTCATGGATTTCAGTTCACTAGAGCGAAAACCAGTAGATCTCTGGGTGCATTTCAGATTGACTGAGAGAGATCAGGCCGCGAATTGTCTGCTAACGCAACAAGTCTCGCTGTGTCACCACCCACTCGTTGCCCCTGCTGACACGTAGTGTACACAGATTCAAGGAAACCAGCCTCTGCCAGAGCTTGAGGTGAAGATACTTCTCGAGAAGAAACGCCGCCAGAAAAAAAAATTAGCCCAACACTTCCTGCCAGTGCGTACCTAGGTAGTCTCAGGCGGAAAACCTATCCGCAACTCAATTCCCCGGGTTTAGGTACGCAACCAAAAGAAAATCTCATCGCGACGTCACATACCAGTGCAGTCAGAATGGTATGCAGAGACATAAATTTCATAACACTCATATTCCTAGTCGCGTTCACAATAGGTGGTGATCCTGGCTTGAGGTAATACGAAAAGTGTCTAGCTTTCGTCGTCGTAGATTGCTTTCAAATGAGCAAAGCCTTGTTCTCTCCCGCGGAATTACTTTTCGCTTCTTAGCTTCAACTTATTATCCTGCCACCTTCCGCCGCAGCCTAACGGGTCCCGTCAACATGAAAAGCTATCGGGTATGCTAAACTGCACGCTCAGAAAGTCATTTACGGCCAACTGCTGACTTGAGAACATAGGATGCAATTGTTTGTCTCAACTCGCTTCAGACGCCGTTTGAGGTGCTCGAGGAGAGACGAAGGATAGGCAAGAAAATGGATGCCTCAGCTGTGACTGAAATGCAATCATGGCTCGAAAGATCAGGCCTCAAGGTGAGATTCACCCGCCCGAGCCGGGGACAAAATAATTAACACGATTTCAACATACTTCGGCGCCAACGCGGATCTGAAAGTGTTGAGATTGTTGGACTACGCTCCTTAACTCTTATGACCAATGATGATAAGGTTGGAGTGAATCTGAGGCTCAACACTTTCAAATGCTCATTGTCGCCGGCAGTCAGTAAGCATCGCGTGTGCTAGCGATGTTGCCCCCGGCTATTCGCCTCTGGCTCTAGCACACGGGATAAACTGACGCCAGATATGATAGATTCCAGATTTGGAGAAGCTTAACATTATACATGTTGCTGGAACTAAGGGCAAAGGAACGACTTGTGCTTTTATGGATTCCATCCTCAACCAACATCGCCGGGAACATTCTGTACCAAAGAAAATCGGACTTTACACTTCTCCGCATCTCATATCCGTCAGAGATCGCATACGAATCAACTCAGAACCAATTAGAGAAGACTTGTTTGCGCGCTACTTTTTCGAAGTCTGGGACGCACTAGAAGCATCTGCTGCTCAGGAAGACCGAGATCCTCGAGTGAAGCCAGTATATTTCAGGTTTCTTACTCTCATGTCTTGGCACGTATTTCTCAAAGAAGCTGTTGACGTTGCTATCTACGAAGTTGGGGTTGGAGGCGCTTGGGATTCAACGAACGTCGTCGAGAAGCCAGCCGTTACTGGAATTACAACGCTCGGCATCGACCATGTTGCTGTTCTTGGGGATACCTTGGCTAAGATTTCGTGGCACAAGGCTGGCATATTCAAAAAGGGTGTTCCTGCTTTCTCTGTTCCCCAAGCTCAGGAAGCTGTCGAGGTCCTGGAGGAGCGTGCAGCTGAAATTGGTGTCAGCCTGCGCTTTATTGATGTGGATCCTTTCATTTCCAAAGTTGAAGTCGTTCCAAATGCCGAATATCAACGTGAGAATATCTCCTTGGCGATAGCTCTGGTTGTTGAGGCTGGGAAAAAGCTAGGACTCTCCGAATTGCACCCAGATAAATTTCCAGATGTGTTCAAAGACGGAATCGAAAAAACAGTCTGGCGTGGGAGATGCGAGACAAAATTCGATGGCCTACGGAAGTGGCATCTCGATGGAGCACACACAGTGGATAGCCTCAGAGTTGCTGCGCAATGGTTTGCTCAGCAATCCAAAGAAGGCACCTTCCGCATTCTTCTCTTCAATCAACAAACGAGACCTGAAGCAGATGACCTTCTGAGAGGGCTACGGCATGAGTTGATCAATGACTGTGGTATTCGCTTCGATCATGTGATCTTTTCAACGAACGTCACGAGAAAGAGCACGGGTTATCGAATTGGTAGAAGGCCCACGGACATCAACCAGTGATTTATGCTTACTGAAGATGCAGAATTCGAAAATCGCAATGCGAGCACCCAGGCGGTCAAGGACCTGACAGTTCAAAAACGCCTCGCGGAGGTCTGGGCCGAATCAGATCACACGCCAATTATTCATACTTTACCGACCATTCAGGATGCCATCGAATTGATCAAGGAGCTCAGCCAAGAACAAGAGACGACCGATGTACTCGTCACAGGAAGTATTCATCTTGTTGGTGGGGCTCTTGCACTTCTCGAGGGCGCTGCTAGCCCGGTCACCTCTTGAGTTTGCCTGGCAAGGCAACCTGATACACACTGCTCCGCTTTGCTTGGTACGGGTTTCATTCAATAACTATTACAATACCAAGGATTATAAAGATTTTACCTGTCAAGGCGTAACCGTTGTCCATTGATAAATGACAACTGGTCAAGGTCGGCAATAACAGAGATTCAGTATAGGGAAAGGGTAATTATCTAGATACAGGGGCATGATCATGGGATGGATGCTGGTGCAGCCTTGCAAGGCCGATCACGTGATCCAAGCCATGCCATGTCAGTCGGCGGCACAGTAGAACCTCCATGCAGCAACATCCCACACCGAACAGATACACATGTCGTTCGGGCGGAGTAGGTGCTGAGCGTACCGTTCCCCTCTGCTGCCTTGCTTGCTTGCCCACTAACAGCAGTCTCCAGTCACCTGACCATTGCTATTGCCACAATTATCGATCCACGCTCCCGCGTGACCATTGTAGTTGTATTCCTGATCATTCCAACCGTACGCAATCACACCATCAACGACACTATTCCAATTGCCGCGTCCATCCCCGAAAGTTGGCGAAGCACAAGTGACTTCAGCGCCCGTATTCCGCATGAAGTTCTCCGTGGTCTGGGCATATGTACTTGCGGCACCGCTATCGCTCTTCTCAATGCAGCAGTGCAAAGCCTGGTTCTCGTATTTCCACATATAGTCGAAAACCATACCGTCACTGTCGTCGACAACATCACGTTCCTGGTTGGATTTGTGAACACCACGGGGCGCGGTGTCTGTGGAGTTCCTGGCCCGTTTCACGCGGTAATGGTGATAGTGTCCGGGGTTCTCAAATCCGAGGTCTTCCTTCGAGGCAAGGCGATAGTATATCTCGTGCGTGCGAGTTGCGCCATGGTATGCGGTCATGTGCAGCGCCCAGCTTCCATTATTGCCCGAACTGATGGAAGCGCGTGCCAGAGAGTTTGTGGATTCAAAAGGCACATGCGCGTACAGGTCAAGGAAACCATCAACGGCGGTGGAGTGACCATAGACCGGCAGGCCATCTATAGACCGCTTCCTGGTACTTGCTGATTGGTAGTATGCACCAAAGACGGAAAAGACGAGATCGAGCGCGGTAAGGGCACACTCGGTTTTGTCATCTTTGCAATGACTGAACGTGTAAGCCGAGTGAGCGATGTCGTAGAGCGCCATGCCAGCACCCCATGCCGTACTCGGGAGTGCTAAACCTGTCCAAAACAATCCCCAGTATATGGTCGAAGCAAAGCTGCGAGCTTCGAGGCTCTGTGACTCGCCCCGGACGACGAGATCCTGGGATTGTCAACCACATTCAGCAAATTCGCAATGCGGCGCTTACCTTGCTAGTCCCATTCTCGCTGGAAGTACGGACATCCAGACCGACATCCGCTTTCTTTTGATATCTTCCGCCAGAATGGAAAGGCTCAGCCACAGCTATGGCAATGCCAATGTTGAGAAGAACGGAGAGGAAGACTGCTTTCATATTGTACCGAAGATCTATGCGAGGTGGGTTTGAATCGAATCGAGACCGTAAAAGGTAGAGCACGATTCAGAAGAGGTGTCTGGGTCACGTACGAGCTACCTTCTTATACTTCATGACCCATCAAGTCTCTGCTTTCTCTGCTCCTGGCTTGTCCTCTTCATCTCCTTTTGATGAGGCACATTATTACCTTGTACACACTTACCACTTTGACAAAGATCTAGGTACAAGTTTCGATCCTTCGTGTCGTTAGCAGCTCACTAAAGAGATTGCTATAGCCATTGTTAAGCCCCTACATGATCATTGTCTAAATAGTCGACGTTCGACCGTTCTAATTTTGTCAGGATACTGGATACTGATACCCTTATTTGGCAAATGCCTCTTGTTGGAAACCCCCATGCTGTCTTCGAAGTCGCATCCAAAGTAATAAGGAGATGGACAGCAGCGCCTAGCGAGATTGAGTGCAAGCCACGTATCATCACGTTATGATTACAACTCAGAATATCACCTCGAGCGACGCCTCCCGTTCAATGGTGCTGGGCTAACGATGCAGTGTTCTAGATTCATCAGGCCCATATCTGATCCTTCATCTGGTTGCTGAAGCCTACTGCTTGAGACGCATCTGTGAATGCAGATCATTGTAGTTTTCTGTATTGGAAAGGCGATATCTCTCACCATGTCAGAGCAATACTTGTCAATCTATCAGCACCCGCGAATTGAAGCTAAACTGAAAAATGGGTCTCGACCTGGTATGCCTGCCTAAGACAAAGAAGGTAACTCGGAATACCATTCCTGGTCGCTTTTGCCATCGTTGCTCTCGCTTTAATACCTTGCGCAGAGGTAGCCATGACCTGAAGATAGATTACACAGTGCTTCAAGTGCATCCTCAGCTGCTTTACTCCACAAATAATATCGAGATCGGACGTGGGTCGCATTTTCTGCATGCAGGCTCCGACAAGCTTTACAATGCACAGTCAAGGCCTGGCCAAGTATAAATAAGCCTTAATAAGCTTCGCGATTTCGTAGACAAAATGACTAGGGTCTCCACAAGCAAAATTCCGACCCATTTGTTTCCAGAAGCAGTAAGTCCCGAAAGAGAACTACTTCGGACTTCTACTCTTAAAGTGGTCTAGCACTACATACTATTTCCCGACGTCTTGTAACCCCGTTTGTTGAGTCTACTTACACTTTATCTAGTATCTCAGTGGTGACGGTCTGTCCGCGTGGACATTTGTAATACCATGTAATTTATCAACCTTGTAGAGTCAAGTGGTCCAGAAACAACGGATGGCGGCCAGTAAGTACGGGGCAATGGTGTTTTACTTGTTGTCGGAGACTCATGCTTCTCAGCTTCGCGATCTGGGAGATAGTGTGTTTCATTGATTGTTAAGCTCTAGAGACAATCTGTTGCTAATTACATATACTATTATGTCCCGTTCTTGCGTAAAGGAATCCAGCCTCAATAAAACTGGTAGGTTCTTTGCACGCTAACTTGTTGACCAGAACTACTTTGGCACGAATAGAGCTTGGGGTTGTAGTGGTTGATGGAATTGTACGCGCCATTGTCGTAGAGACAGAAGCTGGGAGTGCCGCAAAGATGGAGTTGGTACTGATTACCATTGCCGACAGTTGGGACAGTAAAGGTTGTGCCACAAGGATTTTGACCGCTTGGATTGATGAAGCCTAGATTTTGGTAGTTACAAGGGTCTTGTCCGTCCACCCAGGCAACGTTCTCCTGAATGCTTCCCACTGATCTGGTGCCAGTGCAAATTGTTGCAAATGTCGATCGTGCCAGAGCCAATACTACAAGCGCGGTGAGCGGTTCCGATGGACTTGTAAGAAGCTTCATGGTTGATGTTTGATCTATTCAATGTTAGTCTCTGCCTTGGCTCCTCTCATGTTGAAGTATGCACTCACCTCTGAACAGTTGAGGGAGAAGCTCGAGAGTTCGCTGGTCAGCGGAAGCGTTGTTGTAGTCGTGATAGACTCCGAGTTGCTGGCCTGTTGCGCAGCACAAGACCTCTTTATGTGTTCCTTGTTATATTATACGAGACACGCTAAGTTGCGTCTTACTACTTTTGATCCTATGCTCGATCATGAACCGGTCCGATCATTCCTTCTAGTCTGAAGATGGTCGGGCAAAGCCATTTTGATTACCAGTCGCAGCCGACTAGTTTTTGCTCGTATAGGAAAACGCTGCTCATCCTTCACCCTTGAGATTGAGATGAAAGACACCGGAAATGCATCAAGCTTTTGCGCACTTGCCGATTTGAGACACTGTTCCGAGACCAGTGGAATCTATTCCTCTATATGCATGCGAGGAGCGACGCTGTTCATCCGCTAGTCCATACCATTTTCCCAATAATCTGTAGGATTAGAGCTGAAATTAAAGGCAGATAATGCATTGCTGTTTTTGATCCTTCAATGAGGCGGTAAGTAATGGAGACGGACATTTAGTATGTGTTACGCAAGGGCTATCCAGGTCGACTGAGCTTTCGTCAGAATTAGATCCATAAGCTTATGCATGAGAATGTAACTTGTCAAAGTGGCGAAACACTAATAGGAAGGTATTTCAGATTGTCCAGAAGGGTGTGCCACCTAGCCCTGGACGAGCGAATATAAATTGTGGCAATTGTGTCGTCTCAAGTAAATATGGTCAACTTTTCTCCAGGTCCATACTGATCATAACGCCGAGTGGAATAAGTCAAGAGGTGGAAAACTCAACGCTCGAAATCTCGCTATCAGTAAGTCAGCCCAAGAAGATAACGCCATTTATTTGCTGACGAGTAGAGGCCGTTTTCAGCATCAAAATGATCTTTTCGCTTAAAACCCTTGGGACTGCCCTGTTGGTCTCAAATCTTGTCGCGGCTACCACCATCTGCACAGGCACCTTGTCTGGCACGAATCCTTCCAGCCTTGAGCACTTCGAAAATGATGTCGCTTGGGTCTCCGGCCAAGATGCATGCTCGAAGTATGCTTACATCAGTAAGGCTGGTTCCAACCCGTGCGGTATAACATTCAACTTGCCGGGATATTCTGGTCTTCAGCTTGAGTATTGTGGTACGTCCCTTGCACATCGTGAAACCGATCACTTCATCGAAGTTTTCAAGGTGGCAGTAGCGAACCTACCGCATATCCAGTTCTTTTCCTCTTATGTCGTATGGTTAGATATCACTAACGAAATTCGCAGGTACACCGAGTTTCTACATCCAGCAAAATGGCCAGTACAAAGCGATTGCCTATGGTGTATCCGGACTGATAAACTGCGGCGTGGAGGCAGGCACCGCTCTTGATATCTCAAAGAGTTACTGCTTCAATTTTTGAAGGAAGGGCGACACATAGCAAGTGGGATTTTCATCCGGAGACATTTCGCCTTGAATGCTATGTGTACCCAGGAATGTACAGAGTTGAGGGACAGGACTTACGGCGGTGGGCTCACACTTTTGTCATCGATCCTTACTGCTAGTCCGATAAGAGGTCCCAAAACTTCTGGTTCGTGTTAAGTTCTCACGAGCTCGTCCTTGACTGCTTCTTCGAGTGCTCTCTTGAGTATCGTTTCGAGAATCTGTCAGAGATTCCACGTAATTGAGCACTGATAATGGATAATTAATGCTGTATTCAACTAGCTATAGATTCTATAGATAACGGCTCGACGCTTAGGGAAAGGAGAATACCTCCCTCTACCTAACTTAGGTAGAGAGGAGTTCTTATAAAGCCTTTTTAGCTTATGTTACGTATGCCTCTCAGCTGCAAACCTGTCTATGGTAGCCGAGCTGCCTATCTAATACGGCTCTCACCTAAGTTGGGTGAGAGTTGTATTCCCTGCTAAGATATTTGTGACAGATTGACCATGCATGTAACCTGTAGGGCACATCATTTGAACTCCCTACTGAGACAGTACTAGACCAGCTAGCCCAGTATCAATTTGCCTGTTTGACCAGTAGCCCATCCGGTAGTAATCAACGCCTTCGTAAAGATCACCATATCTCGCCTTGAAAAGGTCGAAGATGTAATTGGTCCTTCCGGCCCAAGGACCAGTCGTACCCGTCACGGGAAAGTCTTTGAGCCCTCGCTGGGCGTACTTCGATTTTAGATTGAAATAGGGCAATGCTTCGGCATAATTTCTCCTCTGTCGAGGCACGGCACAGGTCATGTTTCTTTGACGCAATGATTTCAGGACGCGACAAAGTAGTATCGCCGTCGTGTCTGCTCCCAGAGTCCAAGACACATTGATATAGCCGAGGACAAAAGCACAGTTCGGGACATCTTGCATCCATGAGTTCCGCCACAAAAACCGTTCGCCGACTGGAACTGGCTGACCGTCCACAGATATTTCGATTCCGCCGGCTAGCTGCAGTTTGAGACCCGTGGCAGTCACGACGATATCGGCGGGGATCTCTTCTCCTGAGTCCAACTCGATGGAGCTTGAAGTCATTGCCTTGATGTGCCCGGTACTGACACTGGCTTTGCCTGAACGGATGGCTTCAAAGAAATCCGCATCGGGAGCAAAGCAGACCCTTTGATCCCATGGGCCGTAAACGAGCTTGAAGTGCGTGTCCACGTCGTAGTCTGTCCCAAGTTGATGGACGGTTTCGTTACGGATGCTTCGACGAGCAGCGCGGGGAAACTAGCGACAGAAAATCTAGAAGGCGATGGGCATGAATAAGAAGTACAGGCGGAGCAGCCTGATGGCCCAGGACTTTGGTAGCAACTTGCGCAGCAAAGATGACTCGGTGCTATTGTTCATGGACATTATGTAAGTCGGGCTTCGCTGCAACATGGTAACGAGTGCTCTCATTTTGGCGAGATTTGGGAGAAGTGTGACGGCTGTCGCACCACTACCAATTATGACCACCTTCTTGTCGGCATAGTCAAGGTTTTGCGGCCAGAATTGTGGGTGAATCACCGTGCCTTTGAAATTGTCCAGGCCGGGGATGGTTGCTGGGAGAGGTCTTTCGTAGTCGTAATAGCCACAGGCAACTACAAGCGCGTTGGCATACATCTGTATGGTTTGACCATCAGAATCCACTGCCAAAGTCCAGATCTCCTTGTCCTTTGACCAATTTGCTGAGAATACTTTATGCTGAAATCTGATGTGCCGGGAAATTCCCTCATCGTCAGATGCAGCTTGCAGATAGCTGAGAATTGAATCGCCATCGGCGATCACCTTGTCCTCGGTCCACGGACGCCAGGGGAAGCCAAAAGTGAAGAGGTCAGTGTCAGACCTGATACCACGATATCGAAAGACATCCCAGGTTCCACCGATGGATGATCTCCCCTCTAGTATCACATATTTGCTTTCGGGCAGTCCAGTTTGTACGCGATATACTGCGTCTAGACCGGATATTCCGGCGCCGATGATGATAATGTCGAATCCATTCGAGCCGTTCATATCAAGCGCCTAGGAAGCTATCATGTGTCTGAAACTTTTCGTGGTGATTTACCGACCATGGATCTTCTAAGCGACTTATAGAGCCTGATGCCACAGATGATAGCCTTGAGATGTCTCTACCCGGCTCGAAAGTTCCCGATACTTGGATCTTGATTATCGAGCTCATGGGAGAGGCGGGAGATATTCTCGGCAACTTGTGCTCCAGTGCGTCACAAGAACTAATATAAGCTTTTGAAGACATTATTCGGAACCTTTCCAGATAGCCGAGGTCGAGAGATATAGACGGCATGATAGCAAGGCAGGCAAGCAGGAAGACTCTCCGGACCTCGTCTCATTGGCAACAGCTGCACTGAGCTCGTCCTGTCTCCACCAACTTCTCACAGCGAAACGTTGAAGTCTCCCCGGATTGTGTTTCCGCCTGCCGTAGCTGGCACCGAAATAACGTTTCAATATCCTGGTATTTGGCTGAAATTCGCTGGTCCTTGTTTTATGTAGAGCTAGTCATAGCAGTACTGCTTTGGTGGAAGTTTCATAGAATAGAGACTCCTGAACAAGAGCACTGCCGTAGGGTTGCATCAGACCTTAAGCTGCTCGAGTAGACCTCCATCAACTGGAATGCCAGCAGCAGAGATCCCACAGGCATCATCACTGCTAAGAAAAACCACCGTCTTTGCAATCTCGCTCGGATGACCCACCCTCCCAAATGGTTGGACCTCCTCGAGCCTGCGAAGCCCTTCCGTGTCGTTCGTCATCTTAGAGATCATTGGGGTGTCAATGACTGGTTTGGTATATATGTCAGCGTCCAAGGGAGTCTTGAATAATGCTTTAGATTGACTCACAGCCAGGGAAAATGGCGTTGCAGTGAATATGGAATGGGGCCAAATCCATAGCCACAGCTCTGGTCATACTCCAGACGGCGCCCTTGGATGCGGAATAGCAAGGTACGCCAGCCATTCCCTTCACGGCAAGGCCCGAGGACATGTTAACGATCCAGCCTCGATCCCTGCCCAGCAAACGGTCCTGCTTCATCATCTGAATGGCTGCATATTTGCAGCCCAGGAAAACTCCGCGGGCGTTGACCATCATGGTATGGTCGAATCGATCTTCTGTAGCTTCGTAGATCGGCAGGGGATCGTATGATTCAGCGGCGACACCAGCGTTGTTGATCATTCTACAGCTCGAAGTGTCATTGACGAAAAGTCCATCAAGACTTTGCAAGAGCAGCTTACATGTCTAGCCGGCCGAACTTCTCCACGGTGACCTGGACCAAGGTTTTCACACTAGATGCGTCCGCAACATCGGTCGCGACAAAAATACTTTGTTGCCCGGTCTCGACGATCAATTCATGGGTAGGCTTGTCGTTCACATCAGCTTGATGACCTTGAGTCTGGAGGTCAGCGCAGACCACCCGGGCCCCGTTCAGGGCCATCTCCAGGGCAATGGCACGCCCAAGGCCGGACGAGGCGCCTGTGACTACTGCCACTCGACTTGCAAGGCGAAGACTGGCCATAATTCTTGAATAGAGATGAAGTTTTACCCTGTCTAGCCTGGCCCGCGCGACGCACCGCCATAAAGCATTGCACCGTGTGAGGAAAGTGGTCGAGGCTGGAACCAGGATGATGTCGATCCCTAGTCGTACGGAATCAATCCCGAAGGTTACCATGATCGACGGGTCGAAGCTCACTTGTTTCCCTTGGAGAAGAAAAGCGGGTTCCATGGTCAGGAACGTCGTCCAGAACGTCGCAAGGACCAATCCATCAAGTCGACTGATAGTAAAAGAGACAGTTGGTTTTTATGGGCGGTTCTGAATGCGCTGAAGCCCCAGGCAGACACCAAATTCGCCATATTTGGTCTGGGAGCTGTTGGGTTCCCGGCATTATTCGCTACGAAGCTTGCAGGGGTAGAATCCATCGTTGCGGTCGACGTCAAAAGCAACAAATTAGACCCGGTGCGTCCACTGGGTGCACCCGATCCGCCAGTAGTGCGGAATAAAGAGACCCCACGGCAACACCCGAGGAAGCTGGAGTCGTGGACATGATTGTAGAGACAACCGGCAGCACAGAGGCGATTGCTAGTGCGCTGGTTGCTTTGAATCAGGCCGGTACTCTGGCGCTCGTGGGGTGCCTTGTCCAGACGCGGTGTTGAATATTAACCCACTCGAGTTCTTGCTTCTTTGTAAGAAAATGATTGGAGTGATCGAGGGCGGATCCGACCCGGCCACAGTAAGTTTTCTACGCCCGAGCTATCACAAATCTCGTCAGCTGGTATTTCGTCCCTCATCCTGTCCAGCTGCAGCGGGACGGACTGTCTCCCGAGGACAAGATCGGCAAGGTCTATCGTGTCTGTTCGATAGATCCAGCCATCTCCGACTTGAAAGGGTGCCTGGTAAGGCTCACTTGTGGTCTTTGCGATGGAGGCAACACCAAATGCTGAATCCTGTGCTCAGGTCATCCAACCGGTCCTGTCCTGGGCTGACGTATGATTTCCATGCCCCAAAATTCCCGACATGGTGCTTCAGTAAACCGGCAATGCTCGGAATCAACCAGTTGGAGGAGTTCCAGGACCTTTGCTTTGTCCAATGGGAACCTTTCCGATCTTTAGACGTCTTACCGGATCGATGCCGACAAGGCCAAGTGCAGAACTCCTGAGGGTGGACAATATTTTATTGGAGTCTCGTCGAGAATCTGGATTGCCATGCCTGGGCCATTGCACCTATATAGTATGCTTCGAATACTAGATACATTTATGAATGCTACCTACTCGATCCGTGTGCGGAACTTGGTTAGCGGAGTGTTCCTACTTCTCCACGTCTCTCCGAGACTCACTGAAAAGTCGAGATTACGAAAACATGGGATGAGCGAGCCAAACCACACCTGTTCTGTATACATCGTCTAGCTCACACAGTTTCAGTCACTATGGCTTCCTTAGCAGATCTGCTCAAAGATGCTGTGGAAATTTCCCATCAGCCTCTTGTTAGAGGTTTATTGTTTGGCGAAAGCCCTCGCTATCATGAAGGAGACGGCAAACTGTACGTTTCCGACATGATTGGCCAGAAAATCTATCGCATCGACGCGAGGACTGGAGAGAAAGAAACGGTGGTTGAGGTCGAGCCTCAGCCCAATGGGATGTGTTTCCATCCGGACGGATCGCTGTTGTATTCATCGATGTTCGACGCGAAACTATTCAAGTTTGACCTTAGAACAGGTCAAAGCACGCTGTACGCGGACCTCTCGGAGTTCATGACTGGTTACTGCGGCGACATGGTCATTGACAAACACGGCCGCGTGTATATCGATGACACGGGAGCCCGGGTGCTGCATGGGGAGACAGCCGCTCCTGGCCGTCTTCTTGTAGTGGAACCTGACGGCACTGTTCAAGTTGCAGTGGAAGGTCTCCGTTTCCCGAACGGGGTCGCCATCGACAGCAGCGGGGAAACTTTATATATCTCCGAGTCATTCGGGCATTGCCTGACGACGTTTGAAATCGACACAGAAGGGCGACTCCACAATCAAGCAACGGCGTGGGATATGACTCAGCTCGCTGGCGCGCCTCGCGTCAACGCCGTTGACGGACTATGCATAGATGCCGAGGACGGTCTTTGGCTCAGCTTGCTCGATCACCACGTCTACGTACGCCGTGATAAGCGGGGTGTGTTTACGCATTACATCAAAACGGGCGGCGAACCCGTTGCGTGTGCTCTCGGCGGCGGCGATGGCAAGACGCTATTCTTGGTGACGAACACGTGGGATGAAGGGTCGATTTTTGAGGCAATGATGAACAAAACGACCAGAGGTACTATCACCACTGCCCGACTCGAGGTCGGCAAAGGCAAAGGGCTTCCCTAGTCGGTGTGCCATTGCGACGGAAATTTCTGCTCGGAACAAGGCAGTTATGTGGCGGTCTATAGGAGACTCGGAATAATATATGATTGACTAGCTTGTTTAGTATTCATGCTTCTTATTCTGCCACCAACGAGCATGTCCACAATCACTTAGAGAGACTACATAAGGCTGGGAAGAATCTTTGTCCGGCCCCTACAGGTTGAATAATGATAAATCCACCTTTCTTTAGTCCTATGTATAGTATTGGACAAATCTTGGGATCAGCTTCAGAGCATTCTTGTTGTCGATCTTCTCCCTGAGTTCGGGAGTCTTGAAGTCAAAAGTTTTGATAAGAGGGATGTGATTTTCAATGTTGGTAGGGGTTGCGTACGGATAGTCACTGCCGAACAGGATATGATCTGGCTTCGCAAAATCCTGCAGAAGACTTAAAACCCGATGACTGTTAGACAGAGCGATGTCGTAATAGAAGCTTGTTGCGCCGTCCATAAAATCTTGCTGTTCCGGTGAGTCCTTGGGGAAAATACAGGCCGGCCGAGAAACCAGGTATGGAAGCGTGCCTCCGGCGTGAGAGAGAATGATTTTGCAGTTTGGATGAGTCTGAGGAATACGATTGAGAAGCATGTCCACGGCAGCAGTGGTTGTCTCAAAGGGATACTGGATAAGGGGTTGGAACATCTTGGGATTCACGAGATGAGTGTCGACAGGATGTGTAGGGTGGACAAAGACCACGGCGCCTCGTTGGTCTAGTTCATCCCAAATATCAGTGAAGTCAGGATGGCCCAGGTAGCAGTAGCCAGTGCCGTAGCGGGTGAAGACGGTGATGCCGTCAGCTTTCAGAACGTCCAAGGAATATGCAACTTCTGCCAGGAACTCTTTCTTGTCGGTCATGGATGGGAGAGTGGCGAAGAAGCCATAACGATGAGGAGCATCGTCTCGGACTTTCGCAAGATACTCGTTGCAGCGTCGCGCAAGATCTGCACGTCCCTCTGGCGTCTTTCGGATACACGCCCCCGGGGCAGTGAGAGACAGAATAGTAGTGGAAATGTCATGCTCGGTGTTGAATTTCTGGTCTGCGTCTAAAGACCAGTTCGGTACACCTTTGAACCCTGAAGGGTCACCACCCTCTTGCTCCACAGCTAATGGACTCGTCAGCAAGTCTCTATCGGCAGAGAAGCAGAAGATTACCCTCAGCGTAGAAATCGGTGACAAAGTGGTGATGGATGTCAATTCTCCCGGATGCCATAGTCACGATAGTCAACGAATTTTTTCTTCGAAGATGAAATAGAGGAGCTTCGAGCTGTCGAAGTCTATAACGTGGCCATAAGGAGTTACTGAGGCCAGTATGTTTCCTTATAAGCCCATCTCCCCAAGGGTTAAGGGCGACAGTATTCTTGCCATGTATTCACACAAAGGCGTCCGGAATCCCTCCCGCTGCCGTCCGGAACCAACTCGTCCTGAACCGTTTCCCGGAATCTTTGGTGAAGTCATGCCGGAGAGACGATGTTCCCGGCGAGGACATATGGAGCCCAAGCATTTGTCATGAGGCTCCTTTCCGTCTGCAATTGTTCAAATTTCGACTTTGGCCGGGATGAGACCCGTTAGCCCAGGTCTTGGGATCATTCTTCAGTTGTGACATTAACACGCTGTACACCACTCATGGTCCAGAAGTCGCTTCAATCGATGATTAATAAGTCTAAAGTCGTGAGTATATATCAAGGATTATCTTAGCCACCCGAGTCCTGGATCTCGGGACTTGTAGTAGAAAAGTCCCAAAATTGCCCGTGCCTGTAATACTGTATCACGGCACATGCGTAGTGCTGTATTTAGAGCTTGGTGGCTGGTTAGCCACTGGCGGGAGTACCTTGTGAGCAGAGAACTCAGTATTATAGGGTTGGAGATTTAAATACATTAGTATAGCTGCTTCTGCTTTAGTCTTTCACGACGCATCGGTGGAAGGTCATGGGAGTAGGAGAGCAGTCGACAGCTTCCCTCTTCCCCAGTGGTATTGAATCCATACCCAAATTTTTCTGGTTTCCTTCCACTTTCCAGCCGTCGTTTAGTTGACCCTAGATATGTCTCTCCAGAGCTTATACTTTATTGATTGATAAAGTCGGTATGGTTTTGCCAAATGACCGGCTTTGCATATTGCAGGGTTCTGGCACTGTCTGACATTCGAACTTCAGGCAACCGACCGTGTGGAAATGGTACGTCACGTGAGAATTCTCGCCATGCACCAGTTTAGATCGTGTTTTGATTAGCGTCCAACATAAATAATTTTCCATGTACGTGCAGATATCAACCTGATTTCTGAGTTGTGACGACCAAAGACCGCCTCATGTATGGAGTCGAAGATGCTTTCTTCAGCAGACTGCATCTAGCCCACCCCACCTTAATCCGGCCCGCTAATGGGTTGGCATGTCTTCAGGGCCGGAAGCGTTGTTGATCTTCCCGAAATCCGGAGTAACTCCGATTGGGGATAGAGCATCACCTCCGCCGCTCTGACATGCATGGTCAAACTGAAGATCGAAATGTTGATGGGCTTCGCCTCCGTTCGGAGCCTGACCTCGATGGCAGCGCTGACACTGCTCTGCATCGGGACTGAACAAGATACACCTGCCGGACACTGTCATCGTTGATGCCAGTTTTATTGGTGTCCCAAACGCACTAGACCCCTAGATAGCTCCCAGAAGCATGCTTAACACCATCCAAATGCTTATCTCACCAGAGCGAACTGCCCCCAGCAATCATTAGAGTCAGGCGTGCAGGGTAGACTACAGGGCTCCTCCTAGGCAATTCTGAGCGAGAATTTTACCGTTCTCCTCCGAAACCACTGCAACATTCGTCTAGATGGGCGATAACAATAACAGAAGTTCAGGGCCTAGAAAGGCAAAGAGGTCCAAAGTTGCTGTAGCTTGCGAATCCTGCCGCCAACGCAAAAGCCGCTGTGATGGGATACGTCCAGGTTCGTCGGGGATGCTGGTGATTTTCCGTGCCCTCTGACTGATAGTGCGTCAGCCTGTGGACCTTGTCGGAGGCGTGGCCAGACCGGAGGGGAATGTTTGTATATAGACAAAGGTCGCGATCCTGCTCAAAGGTATGTGCAAGCAATGTATTCTCCTGTCCATGAAGCTCAAATGACTTCCTAGCGAGCTTTATATTCGACAACTCGAGGAGAGGATCCTCGAGCTGGAACAGCACCGAGATCACCAAGGACTGAACCTCCAAACCGCCCCTACTGCTGCTGCTGCTGCTACGACCGCACCCACTCTTTCGATTCATCCTATTCTCGGCACAGTCACAGCCTCAAACGCTGATGACGACGTAGATGGTGCTACCACTGTTGAGGTAAATGGATCTAAGCACAACCCTTTCCGCACGTCATCTCTTGACGATGGCGATGATCTCTCTCGCCAAGGAGGCCCGTCGTCCACTTCCACCATATCTGACCATGCCCTTTCCATAAGAGATCCATCACCCAATGCATCATTTCGAAATACGTTTCGGGACAACCCTAGTTCTGCGTCAAAAACTGGACGCCTTCGATTGTCCCATTCCCTTCGACACACGTCGACGATGAGCTTCTTGCGACAAGTCCGCGACCTTGCCGAGACCGAGTCGCGGCCTCCATTCACTGAACCATGTGGCACCAATCCCACCATACTCCCACACTGGCAGGCCACTCAAGCTCAGAGGGACGACCTCGGCTATGTCCTTCCTGTTCGAGCAGTTGCCGATGACTTGATGGGCGTCTACTGGCGCGAAATCCACATCATCTTTCCATTCGTTCACAGGCCATCTTTCGAGGCACAATACCGCTCAGTGTGGACGAGTGAAGGCCTTCTTCCACCAAGGTTGTTTCATGTCAACTTGAACGTCATTTTTGCCCTTTGTTGCTACATGAGCCCGGCCTTGGCTCCTAACGTGCGCACAGCTTCTGCCAATTCGTATTACGAGCGTTCGCGGCAACTCCTGCAATTCGACGTTACCGAACCGGGAACTTTCGAAGTGATTCAAACGCTACTGTTGGTGGCACAATACCTCCAGACCGTTAATAATCAGTCGAGGTGCTGGGCGGTGTTAGGGATTGCCATACGTACTGCTCAAGCTTTGGGTCTTGAGCAGGAATCCTCACGTAAATCATTCTCGACCCAGTGCGAGAAGGAGATGTTTCGGCGGGTCTGGCACGGCTGCGTCCTTTTGGAACGGTAAGTATTCTGCCAACCTTGAAACCTATCCGACTTACATGAACAGGATTGTCGCGCACACATTGTGCTTTCCTGCAAACATCTCTCAGTTCCCGACTCAGTCAGTTTCGCTTCCGATATCCATCAACGACGAGTATCTGTCTACGAGTAACAACGTAGAAAACACGCAGCCACCAGGTCAGCCCTCGGAGCTTGAATTTTTCATCCAAACAATGAAACTTTACGATATCCTGACGGAAATCACGTCGCAATTCTATGAGCCGACAGATATTGGAGACAATGCGAAGGCAACTAAGTTTTCTTCGCCAAAAGATCCACACTATCGACTTGTCGTCGAGATCGAGCACAGGCTGAACTTATTCTGGAATTCTCTTCCCGCGTTGCTGAAATCATCAGAACACAGCCTAGAACGACCCGCAACCAAAACACAATCCGTCTTTCTGCACCAGTCTAGGGTGCTTCTGAATCGGTAGATTCGCAGCATCTGGAGCTTCCATCCATATCTAACAGTATGCAGATTCTTGTACAGCCGCATCCTGCTCTTTAGGCCATTTCTTGCACAATTAACTTTCAAGCCCAACGGGCATTTGACGCCGGGACTGTTGTCAGACGACCTCTCCGTCGAGCAGTCGATCCTCGTCCGGTCTGCCATCATATGCATCAAATCCGCTCAAGAACTTATCTCTCAACTGAATGAAGACATTTTGAGGAACGACAGGCGCGTACCACTGCCCCTACTATTCTCCCGTCAAACGCTAACATTGGCGCAGTGTCCTTCCAGCCTGGTGGTACAATGTGATTTGTACGTTTTTGAGCAGTCTCACCGATAGTGATTGAATATTGATTGGCTCGCAGTTGTTTACGCGGCGGCAACCATAGTTCTCGCAGCTCGAGTATGTCCGCCAATCCTCGTCAAGGTGGAAGAGACGGACCTCGACCGGACATGGCGGCAAGCCATTCATATCCTGGAGCGGTACGAAAGTCTCAATATCTCGGCATATCCGGCACGACGGTGTCTGACTGCGCTTACCCTTCTGAATGACAAGACAACCCCTTTTCGCGGACGGTTGACGCGCCAAGGATCTCAACAGCTATCAGCCACCTCATCAATTCCGGTGCCAGATGCGGTAGCATCCGCTCCGGGGCAGGAATACCCCTCCGACACGTTCATTCTAGAAGACCCTACAGCCCTAGAAGGATTCATGGACTTGGAATGGGATTGGTTGAACACCGGGCACTTTGATCTCGAAGGTCAGACTGCATTTCCATAGCAATCTTCGTTATGTCCATTTGTTCAAACCGTCCACATTGAGTACTATTGAGATTCCTATCGTTAATATAAGGTTAGCCATATGAAAGAGGGCGATTAAGAGGCCAAAAGAACACAGATCTCCCTCCTCTACCAGAAGTAGGGCCTCTTCTATGTTCATCTACGTGGCAGAGCTCGTTAATTTTGGAGATAGAATCTCTCAATTGACCGACTTCACTTGTCGCCCCTACCTTCTACCTCAGAATATACCCGGTGCCCAGCTTGTAGGTTACCGATGATCACCTTGAAGTAATTCGGATTCTACTTAGCCATAGTGCAAACAGACACGCATTGACTCCCACAGTCTACGATGAAAACGTGCCAGCGAGCATTCAAGGCAGAGAATGCTCGCCCAGAGATCTAGCGTGGGCCGTTGGTGAATCAGTAGGACGTCGATTCGATAGAATCGCTGACAGTATACCCGAAGACGAAGATCACATTTAAGAACTGTTATGAGGAGGATGGATTTGTGAGCTTCGCTTCGTGCTTTCTCCTCACGGCAACAAATAACAATTATGCAATTTCGGGTTGACTGTGGATCAACTTCAAAATTATTTGCTATGAGGGTTCATATATCACTAGTATTCCGGACTGGAGTTGTATCGGCATGTTCTCAAAGTTCAAAGCGTCTGTTGGATTCCGGGCTCGAGTCTTTGTAAAGCATCAAATCTGGCTGGGCGTGTACTTAGGACCTATCAATTAGTATTGCTATGTCGGCATGGAGATCTGATCCCTGCTTGACGACTTTTGACGTGTCCTTCTCACTTGGGTGCTTCTCCGACCCCAAAAATGCCGAGGGGTCGTTCACCCACTCAATGACGGTCTGTTCCATAAAAAACCCCACACAGAGCAATGTTTTTGTGGCTAAATCCTTCATCGTGGAAAATCTGGAGAATTCGGCAGACAGAAACATGCCCTTCTAGACAACGAACCTCTAAGCTTGAACTGGAAGGTTACTGGTGTGCCTCACCGCAGACGGCGAATCTGAACGTTATGATCAGAGCATCGGCTAGGGATGATGAGTCCGGAAATCAAATTCTGTATTCGGGAGAATGTCAGATGATGATCGACGTGCCGACGCAGACGACGTGGAACTTCTCCGTCATGGACGGTCAGTACACGCTGGATGAGTGGCCGCGGTCGAATGGGGGACGAGGAGGTAATGTCACCCACCCACGAGCATTCACAGGTAATTAGAGAATTGAAAGGCGAAAGGTGTACATAGGGGCATAGTAATTAGAAATCACCGATCAGAAAAAGAGCCGCATATCTCATTGTCAGGACTCCTTCAAGCTTGCCCGCGGGCTTTCCGTCTCGCCTTTCGCGGGACATATCTCGCGCGGCATGGCATGATTGAGAAAGATATTTGATTGACGCGAAATCTATGCGATCATCTCCCCTCTAACGCCCTGCTACATGCACGAGCGCCCCGAATAGCCTTCGAAACCACGTCAAGGAGATCCATTCTATCGAGTTGTAGGTGGCATGGATCAGGCTGGCAGATATTGTGCCTACCAAGATGTGCGATGCATACATTTCGCCTCTACTGGTGATCATTCCACCTTAGGCTATCTGAACATGTACCGTTCTTTCTTGCTCCATAGTCGAAAAGCCCAATACCTGTTCCCACAATCCCAAAGGCGTAGGTTCCGCGGTGCAGGAGTGCATAACACCCACCACCGCAAATCACTATTAAAGAGCCGAAAACCCTCAACCTCTAAACCTCGGGACAAAAGCGCGCAATATGGTAGAAAAGCGGTTCGTTCGGCATTAGCCATGTTCTGGCGTCTTGGACACGGCCGTCGCCTTGAGTTTGCACCCTTGCCCCTCGCTGGTTCGCGTTTTGGCGTTTGGCATTGTACTTCGCCACCTCACCACAGGTGAGGAGGTGAAAGCGGTCGTCACTTGGAGAAACTCGGAAACCTTCAGGTGATGTCAATACCCTTGGCTAGCTTCTCTCGGAAGTCTCCTTTTGAAATACTAGTATGAAGTAATGTGGACTAGTATCATCGATACCATTTACCTAGGTATAAGTACTGCAATATTCCATTTCTCTGCAGCTTTTTGTTTGGAGAAGGGTAGTACATATATTCATTCCAAGTAGATGCTTCGTGGGGCGGCAGCTCCTTGAAAGAGTACGATCGATAGCTTGACAACAACCGATTTGAGCGCGAAAGACTTGAGCGTCAATAATTGCGCTGCATTACGAACCTGATCTAGTATCACAGCCACATACATTCGATATCTCATCACCCTCCACAAAACAACTCAAAGCCACAGAACACAGTCAAATCAAGCAAACAAAACATGTCAACCACCACAGAGTCCAAGGACGGTGAGCCAACGCTCCTCCTCTACACCCACCCCGTCTCCTCCTACGCGCAAAAAATCCGCATCGCGCTCCGCGAAAAGGGCGTGCCCTTCACGCAAGAGCAACCCAAAGGGCTAGGCTCTGGCTTCCGCTCGGAAACCGACCCACGCTTCGTGGCGGCCAACCCACGCATGGAGGTGCCCGTGCTGATCGACACGACAACGACTCCGAACCTGCAGATCTTCGACTCGACCATTATTCTCGAGTACATCGAGGAGAGGTACCCGGAACCAGCCCTTCTGCCCGCGGTGGGAAAAGATCCCGCCGAGAGAGCGAAGGCCCGCATGATCGAGGAGATCTGCGACACGCAGTACGAAGGGCTGAACTGGGGCATGAGCGAGATGACGTGGTTCAAGCGGGCCGAGGGGGAGCGCGCTGCGGCGTTGAAGGAGCAGGTCCGTCATCAGACGCTGCAAGTCCAAGCTTGGCTGAGCGAAAAACTCGGCGACAGCGAATATTTCGGCGGGGAGCATGGATTTGGCTGGGCAGACGTCTGCGTCGCGCCGCTGGTGAACCGGTCCGTGTGGTACGGCTTCGGGCCCGCGGAGGGGAGTGCGTTGCAGAAGTGGCATGCGCGTGTGAGTGAGCGGCCGAGCGTGAAGGCCACGTTTGACGAGTTTGCGAAGGGCATGGAGACGATGGGCGGCGGCGGGCCAGCGGATGCGTTGAGGCAGGGATTGCTTAAAAGGGAGTATCGGGACCATCGCCTCGAGTGGATGGTGAAAAGTGGTGCGGTGGATATTGTCTTGGATGGTCTGCAGAAGCGGAATATTCGCTTTTCGTGGCCGGATCCGTTGGACTGATGGACAAGAAGGGCTTTTGGGACACGGGCTGGGAACTTGGCGGGCGCGGTTACAGGGCTGGAAGAAGGCAGGAGGCTAACAGGCATACAGTGGACAGACAACACTTGGGATCTTTGTAAAAAGAAATTACTTTGTGTTGAAAAAGCAGGGTATCATCATCTTTCTCGTCAAAGCGCCATGCAATCCGGAATGCCCGAGCCACAGAAAACACAATCAAAACTCATTCCCAGTCCTCTTCATCACTATCGTCAACTTTCTTGCCTGATTCTTCCTTTGGACTTCCCGGAGCTCGAGAAGTGGCTCCACTAACGAGGTCGTAGCTAGCATCGCTGTCCGCCACGGACTTTTCGTCGTGTGATCGCCGAGCTGGCTTGAGGGATGTCGGGTCGGTAGATGCCGTGGTTTGATGTACTGTGGTCGAAGAATCATTTGTGTTTTGCGCAACCAAGACATTCGGAATAGGTGGATTTGGTGTAGAAGACTTGTCTTGCTCGTCGTCACTGTCTTCATCCCAGCCAACTTCTTCGTCCTCGTTGGCGGAAGCTGTATCCGGGTTAGCATGACTGTCAGCGGTCGTCTCGTGCCGACATACCTCTCAAAAGCTCTTTCCGCTTCTCTTCTTGAATCTCAACGACGTGTCTCAAGAAATAGTACCTTGTCCAAAAATTTTTGTATTCGACCTTCTCAGGCACGAGCTTCTCCATTGAATTTCGCAGTTCAGGATATTTTTCGAGGTCTTGAGCGATGCGGGCGGTCATCTTATCAATATCGAAGTTGGTCTTGAAGTCATCCCATTGACCACCAGCTCCAGATGGATCTTGTGTGAAGCTAGTCAAGGTTGTGTGGATGACATGTAATTGAGCATCGAATCTTGAAGTGTGAATGACTCGCTTTCCAGATGAGCCGTCTTTGCTCTCAAAGAGAACTTCACCAGGTTGACGTCGTCCAGCCTCCTCCTCATCTGGGGCAGATACTGAGACTGCATCGCGCAGGAAATTTCTGATGTTGGTTCCGAACCGTAGTAAGGCTTCGTCCGCAGCGTCTTCTGCCTTTTGTACATCTTTCAGCCTCTTTGCAGCTTCTGTTCTGAACCGAGCAAGGAATGTGTCTGTCTCTTGAAGATCCTTGTTCTGTTGATCTTTCTGACTAGCCTCGGCTGATTCTGCGGCCTCATCGTTTGCGTCTTTGTTTTGCTCTGCGCCAAAGCCCAGTTCTTTGGCACCCTGCACTCGCAAGGCTTCCATGTCACTTGCGATCTCAGCGGCCTCTTTCTTTGCCTCCTCGTAGAGACTTTCTCCTTGCTTCCTCACATTTCCCCAGAAGCCACCTAACTTGACTCCCCATTGTGAACTGGAGAAAGCTTTGAACGTCTCTTGAAATTCTGACTGTAGGCTCTGTCTCGGAGAGCTTGGTGTTGGGGTGGCTGCATCGTTGCCGTCTGAGGAGGATTTGTTTGGTGTAGGGGTTGTTGCACGGTTTCCAGTGTCGTAAGCCTGTTCGGCGATGTGGTCGTAGGCAAGATCCATGGTGAGGATACGCTGGATGACCCTGGTGAAAGACGATCTAGGCTCACCTGACAGAGTCAACTTAAGGAGAATGTAAAGAGAGATAGATGGAGAAGACGGTTTTAGGAAGAGGGATCTCGTTTAAAGAGAGTCTTTCGCAGACGATGTCTGAAAGATGGTCGGGTACAAGATACATTGTCAAGTTGGGTGATCAGGGGTCGTTACCGCCAAGGAGCAAATGACCGCGGGGAAGCAAGTAGTTTGTCAGACAAAAAGCATGACGCCCATGTACGGCAGATATGTCGACTAATGACCGTCATTCTCGACGAATTCGCGATGCAAGGTACTTCGGCTGCATGACGTCCCCTTGCCTGAGGCTTGCCTTGAGCGACATCACATTCACCACCCAAGTCTGCCCGTGCATTTCATCCTGAATGAAACCCAGCTCATGGATCATGATGGCTCTTTATTCCACACAGTCCTCCCCAGTGATAAGAATGCCCGATGATGACCGCCCCAATTCCGTGCATACGAGATACGGTCGGTCCAACTAGCCGTCAACGAACTGCTTTCCACATTCGGCGATTATTTTCTACAGTGTCTGTTTCCAGACCATGTCGCGATCTTTTATTCTGGTGCCTGGCGGCATTGTTTGGGGCTATGCTTGATTTTCTGTTCTCGACGAAGAGATGGACGAATACAGACATGTCCGTTCATCGGACTCCATCTCAGCCTCCTGACAAGAGAATGAAGACATCCCAATGGCCCTCGATTTCGTATGAGGAGTTTCGGTTCTCTTCAGGTTCCCTCAATTACATGGCCATAGAAAAAAATATATAACTATGTGAGTACCCCTATGAACCCTGAGAAGTCTCCATCACTTCTTCGTCCCTGAATCCGAGTTCTTCCACCCTATATTTCATTTCTATTCGATATTCTCTCAAGTCCCAGCGCACTACCTCCCAACATGAGCCGTCGTGATCGTGAACGCGACGGGCTGGTGAGCCGTGCCACAAAAGGGGTGGGGACTCTCGTAGGTCTAGCAGCAGAAGCGCATGCCCACCACAAGAACAAGAAAACGAACAGCCATCTCCCTCTACAAGAAAACCGCAATCCCCAAGACAATTACTCAAGCACCGTCACACGAAGTAGTATCCAACGTTCTCGCAGAGAATCCAATTCCAAAGCGGAACCTCGGCCTTACAACACCGACGACGAGACCGACTACTCCTCTTCCCTCGACGACCTCCTCCCACCGAGCTACGACGAAGCCATCACATCCGCACCCTCCCCAGCAACAACTCTTCCATCAAGCAATGCACGTTCCGAAATCCTCCCCCTCCCCTACCCGATAATCCTCCCGCAGCGCCGCCCGCGTACCAGCTCGCGGGGCTTCATCCGCGCGTACGCTCCCATCCTCGGCACGCACAAGAACATCAGCCAAGCGCAGTTCGTGGCATTCCTCAAGGACTTCCAGAACTCGACCCGTGCTTCGCCGATCCTGCACGCCGTTAACATCGGCGCCATGGCAGCGGGATTTGCACCTAGCGTGATCGCCATGGCCGTTAGCATGAGCGTGCAGGCGACCACGAGAGGGGTCATGGCAATGCAGGTCAAGAGCCGTACGAACGGGTATCTCGACAAGGCGAATCAGGAGTTGTTCCACCCTGTGGGCTTGCATGCCATGATCACAACGTTCCAGCCTGGTCAGGCGGGACAACAGGTCATCGACGTAGATGCGAGCCGTGGCGTCAGCCACAGCCGCGCAGGAGGAAGTTTCCAAATGCCTCCCTCGGCGCCTCTGATCATGGTCACCGATACCGACACTGTCGACGAATTCTCCGAGCTCGACCGCAGCGCGAGCACCGAATCCTCTGCACCGCCGCCATCATCATGGAAACGCAGCGGCAAGTTCGTGTCCTCGTACCTCGACCGCCGCGCCCAGGCATCGCATCCCGACATCTACGGCACCCCGGACCAGCGACAAACCCAGTTCGCAAGCCGCTACTCCGACCCCACGCACCCTGCGAACTCGGGCTCCCCGCTGGCACTGCTGACCGGCGGCCTCATCAACCCGCGCGACCGTGGTCGCGGCGTCGGCGTCGGCGGGAGACAGGGCCTCGTCTCCACGCTGCGCAGGGAATTGACACAGCCACAATCACAGACACAACAGTATCGTGGCAGCGGAGATGACGACGACGACCGCCGCCGCCATCGTCGTCGAACGCGGAGCAGCAGCACACGCCGTGAGGAAGAGCCACACCCGCCGCGCATGGATCTCCGGCAAGTCGTGCGCCGCGCGACAAGCATGCAGCAGGACGTGCTGTATCTCGTCATCGCGGAGATTCCGGAGGGAGCTTTGCGGGCGTGAGATAACTGGTACTGGTCTGAGACAGTCCGCTGATGGATGGATGGATTGAGAGGGAAATCGACATGGTGGGAACAGAATATTTACCGCTCATGTACCTATGTAGCTGGGTATGTTAGGATTTTGTAGGTAGGTATGTAGGTAGGTAGGTAGGTTGGGATCCTCGATTTTGCGATCAATGCGTCTTAACTCTTATATTCCGTCCTGTCCTGCTCTGTTCTGTTCTCTCTTGCTGTCTCTACTACGATCTGGGGCGATGTATGCATCATAATGTCCACGATTCAGAATGTGGACCTCTAGCAGGGTGGACAGGGGGTTGCCTTTCTTGTTCCCAGGGTACGCACAAGTACCTAGCCCAAGGAATGTATCAAAACCACAAACTTGAAAGCTATGGTTGTTTCCAATAGCTTCTGCCTAACTCTCCGTGTTGCACTGCCTGCAAGATCTCTAAGTTCCCTTAAGTCATCTTTCGCTATACCTGTAAGTAGTAATTGAGCACGATGTACATGAGATATGTACTGGAATGTGATTCCGACTTGATTCCGAGTCAACACCAAACGTGAACCTCCCAATCGTTTTCTAGCTGAATCATGGCTCCATGCTCATTCAATTTCATGATCGTAAAGACTCTTGCCTCTTCTTCCCAATACCACCTTTCCCATCGTACGCCAATGCCTCGCTCAATACTCAAAGTCATCATCCACACCCTTCTTCCCGGACTGTTCCTTTTGCATGACTTCCTGTCGGCGATACATTTCTGCCACTTGTGACGTGCTTGTGGCTTCCTCAGGTTTCTTATCATCCCTGCGTTGTATGAATCTAGGGAATCGTAGAGAAATGCCATTTTTGCCGCCCATCTCCTCAATTGCTGCACGGTATCGGGGGGACAGGGTCAGATCTGCAGTCTTGACTTCCCAGACATATCGCGCGTCGAACCAGACATCAGGTTGATCATTTTTGGTGGTTGAATGGGAATAAAATGGCTTTGCACGTTCGATGACGGTCTCCGACAATTCTTTGTGCAGTTCTTCCAGAAGCTGTTCGGAGAAGCCGGTGCCGATATTGCATACAGTTTCGAAATTTTGGGTTTCGGGATTGTAAGCTGCAAGAAGGAACGCTCCGTACCATGATGTGCGTTTGCCTTTGCCGTGATATGCACCTAAGACAACCAGGTCTAGGGAATCGCCAATTCCCGAGAGATAGTCTTTCTTGACTTTGAGCCAGTTGCGTGATCGCTTGGAGGGTTCGTATCCGGATTCTTCGGTATCAAGCATTTTCACCATCAACCCTTCACACGACGCTTTGACAGAGTCATCCAACAGATGCTGAATATCTTCGACTTCCTTGGCGTCTCCATATTGCGCAAATTGGAACTCACCCTCAACAGGTTCAAATGCGGCATGAAGGTAGTCACGTCTCTCGCGGAGACTCTTCTTCACGAGTGCCTCTCCATTGTAGAACAGCATGTCAAAAGCAAAGACGCAAACTTTGACAGTGACTTCAGAGGTTTTCACATCTTTTCGCTTACGAGTCATCAGTTGTTGAAAAGGTAGAACCTTTTTGTTTTGAGGATCCCACGCCACTGTTTCACAGTCGAGTACGAAACTCTTAGTCGAGGGCTTAATCCATGTATCCAGCTTTTCGAGGATGTCAGGATATTTCTTTGATAGGTCTTCGGAGTTTCTTGAAAAGATAGCAGCCAGGCCTTTGAAGGCTTTAGGATCTTTACTCAAGGTGTTGCCTGCTGCTGGGAATTCCGAAATAGCGTCGGGTGCAACGTAATGAATCTGTGAGCGTTCTCCGTCATATTTGTACTCGCATGTGAAGTCCTTGCCCTCGAAGCGATCGAGAACTTCAGTAATCGATTTGGTCGGTTTCGCAAGCATGGGTTTCAATGGTACTCCAGGTTGTAACTTGCAGGTTTCGTGCAAATTGAAGATGCCATGTTCGAGCATCGCGGGAATGATCACTTCGTAGGAGGGCAGTTCACTGTAAACGGTCTTAAGCGCAGCCTCGCCTTCTGCTAGCTTGTCTGTGCTTGGAATTTTGCTCTCTTTGGCGACTTCGTGGGTCACCACAGCCTGTGCCAGGGCAATAATGACCGTCTTTTCTGCAAGGCCAAGTCTTAACTTTCCTTCGAGGAAGCGGACGAGGAATTTGGCTTCCGAAGGACCTCCCTTGTCTTTAGAAATGTCGACGGTCTTGGTAGCTGATGAAACGTCTGCCGATGCCATCAATTTGTTGATAGCTCGAACTTTTTGATCTTGCGACCCGTGACCTTCCATCTTTGCAATATCAAGAAGTCCCTGATGAACACCCCGGACTGTAAGAGGCTTTGGCTTAAACATTTGACTTTGCTTGGACTTGCTCTTTGCTGCTACCAGACCAAGATCGCCAATCTTTTTATGGTCCTCTTTAATGACAGCAAGTGAACGTCCCGAGCTTTCTCCAATCGCTTTCATGATCAGTGATTCGCCAATTCCCAATTCAATTCCAGCATAGTCAGCAGCGAGTTTATTGAGCATCAATTGAACGGTCGGGAGGAGGTCTTGGGGTGTAAGGCGAAGGACTTGTTGAAGAAAAGCTGAGCAGTATGCTGTGATCTGAAGGCGTTTCGTCGTGAGTTCAATCAAAGAAAACGTTGTGCATAGTGCTGCGTACGGTACGGGTTCTCCCTCTTTCCAGTCAGGATATGGATCTTTATCTGTCGATTTGATAGTGGCTTGAATCTTGGCCACCTGCTTCTTGTCGACCTTGGGTTTTTCATCATCGCTTGCAGAGACGTCGTCATCTGCAGCATCCGAGGCAGCGTCATTTTCGTCTGCTGAGCTCACCTCTACGTTCTCAACCTTGCTTGTATTTGGAGACTGCTTGTTGAGCGAGGCCTCGGCTTTCGCCTGGGACTTGACACCGTTCTCTTGGGTAGATTTCTTGGGACTACCCTTGACAGGGGTTGTTCTTCTTCGTCTCTTGGCTGCGGGTTGAATATCATCGTCTTCCTCTTCTTCAGTCTCCGGGCTAGGTCGTTTGGTTTTTTTGCTTGATGACTCTGGCGAGTCTTCTTTGTCACCTTCAACGCCGCTTGCTTGTTTCATTTCCACGTCCGACGCTTGATCTTTTTCATCTTCTGGTTGATCTTTCGTGGCTTCTGAATCCTCGTTCGTGTCCTTGGACTCTGATTTTTGATTAAATGATAAGGTAGATTGGGCTTTTGGATTGGTGCCATTCTGCTGCTTGCCGAGGAATTTTCTGTTCAAGTTAGACTTGGACGTGTGATTAGGTATACAAATGATTGAAGACGTACCCTAGGGTTGATTGTCTCGCTTTTGGCATTTTGAAGGCGGTTAGGAAAGAGACAGATCGTAAAAGAGGTCTGAGAGAGTAAGAAGTGCTGAAGTTGGGACAAAAATGTACTTGTCGCTGACCAGATCGTTGAAAGGGTCGAAAGAGTTGGACTGTACGAACGACGGTAGGTCCGGTGGATTGAGAAGGGCGCACCAGATTCATCCAGGTCACCTTGGAAATGTGTTTGTATAAGACCTTCCTCCAAAATCACGTCGATAAATTCAGACACGGCAATGGCGCGTCTCGACGCGTGGGGTAATTTAATGCGATTTTTCAGGCCAAAGTGACGTGTTGGAGCCCGCGGGTGCCTATGCGATGCCTGCAAACCAGATCCAGTAGGCGTGCCATTACCGCCTGTGCATCTACCACGCCATTCTCAATGTACCTGCCCAGAGTGAGCTCCAGTCCTTAGCCCATTTACTGACCAGATCTTCTTTTCAATAGCATGTTTGTCGTGATTTTGACAATTCGGTCGAGCCACGTCCTCGGCGCGTGCCACGACTTACGAACGTTGCAGCTGACTAACTGGACGTACCAACCCAAGCGAGTTTTTAGTCACCCGACCAAGGCCGCCATGGCGAAGTATTAAAGCTCAGAGTAAAGCCACTTTTACGCAACTTTCTGTTTCGTGTTCAAAGCATCATCATAGTATTAGCTATCAGCCCATTTTCCCGGGCCTATTACTGCAAAAGTTTCATGGTCATGCACCTGTGCTAAGGGGTATTGCGTGGTTATCCGTGAGATCCATTCATGCGTGAGCAAGGCCATTTGCTGTAATTATGCCCGTGCCTATTGTGATAAACTGCTGCCCTTCCCTTCGCCTCAAAGCGAGGATGAATATTGGCGCCGTTTTGACCATGGGTATCAACACTGATTTTGCGGGAAAAAAAGTTCAGAAATGTTGTTAGCCCTCCCTCCCGACCAGATGGGAATGTTAAGTGTGAATCGATCACAGCATCATGATTGCGGCCAGACCGGCGACACCAGCAAGACCATGCATTCCAACTGTAGCGATGGGCATGGCGGCACCTGTTGCGCTCGATGCAGCTGAGCCTGCGGCAGACGATGCGCCGGAGGCGGCGGAAGATGCAGCGGAGGCAGCTGAGGAGGCAGCAGAAGAGGCCGCGGATCCAGCAGCACTGGTGGCACTAGCAGCGTGCGATGAAGCTGAGGCAGCAACTGAGGATGCAGAAGCAGCGGCCGATGAGCCACCAGTTGCTGCTGCGGAAGATGCCGAAGCGACGACAGAGGAAAGGGAGCTTTGGACGGAAGCTGCAGATCCACTTGCAGCAGATGCGGCCGATGATGCCCGACTAGAGGCACCAGAAGCAGCAGAGGAACCAGAAGCCTGTGCGGGATTAGCAAATACTGGTACGTGAAAGCAGAAAGGAGTTACTGACCCCTGCGCCGCCCGCACCGCCTACGCCGAAGATGGTAGATGTACCAGTGGCTGTGGTGATGGTGCTGCCGTCGCTGTTTGTACCAGTAGAGAACAGGGTCTCAGTCGAGATGGGACTGGAAGATTCACTGCCACCTGCGCCTGCGCCAGCTCCACTGAAGATGGTAGATGTTCCAACGGCGGTGGTGATGGTACTGCCACCGGTGGTGATGGTTGAGAAGGTGGTTTCAGTTGAGATGGGAGTGCCAGAGCCATTACCAGAACCTCCTGCGCCGCCAGCTCCACCACCGCCAGTAGCAGTGACAGCGGAAGTTGCTACGGCGCTTCCAACAGAGCTGCTAGCACTGGAGGCAGAAGCAATTGCTGAAAACCATCAATTCACTGTCCAAGCTGGGTTTCAATGTTTTGATAACTCACCTGCGGAGCACCACTGGTTGGTATACGATTCGATGGGGGACAGATCGGTACCAGATGGGCAGGATTCTTTGGAGCAGTCGCGAACACCATAGCCGAAGTTGGCTTTTGTGCAGAGGCAAACAGCATCGGCACCTGGACATCCCAGACTGCCGGCGAGGCCGAGCATGTTTTGCCAGCAGGTTCGCTGTGAAATAGTGTCAGTCAATGATGCTATGGTGAGTGCAGAGTTTGCAGACTTACCTCGCAGTCTGGGACACCACTTGGAATTGATGGAAGCTGAGCAAGGACAGCGCTCACTAGAGCGGCCCCGACGATGAAGGTCTTCATGGTTCCGGAGAGAATAGGGTTGAGAGCTACGCGTCGGTGTAAAGGGTGTGATCAGTAAGAAGATGCACAGTACGTGACGGTGAGGTGTAACTCGTGGTGGTTGAGAGGGACAACGAGATCCAAGGAATGTGGTGGAGGATGTGAGGAAGAGGACGGAAGACTGAAGGCGAGGGTGCAGAAAGATGAGGCTGAATCCGATTGCAGAGAAGAAGACGGGGAAGGTGGAAGTGAGGAAGGTTTTTGAACTTGAAGTGGCCGCGGGCGGTGACAGGTCAGTGAGAGTGAGGTGAATTGAGAGTCGTCGCTCCTTGTCAGAGTGACGGAAAGCGGGGGGGTTCAAGATCGAGAAAGAGCTACTAGTTTGAGCAGCTTGCAGCTATCCTGGCAAGGAGAATCAGGAACCAAGTTTTTCGGTTTCTGCCCGGACGTACCATTCGGCCAGAATCGAGGTGAAAAGAGGAGGTTGGAAAACCTTGTGTGCTTCCAAGTGCTTGTAGAAGAGCTCCCATGCAGGTCGGGTTGTGCAACCTGAACTCTAACAAAGCTGGCGCCGTTGTTCAGCAGCCATTCCTCCACTATGACTTCAACCATCGACTCTCTTGCATCAATATCAGCCACAGTCGCCAAACCTGGTCATTGTGGCACATCCTGGCACATCCTGGTGCATCCTGGGACATCCTGGCACCAGCCGATCATGGCTCCAAGCCGAAAGCTCTCTAGCACCATTCGATACGAGCTGAAAAGTCCGCTCCAGATCTACCACCCATGTCACCACCCAATCGCTAATCGGTCCCGGTCACCAGTGTCGACAAATCCTGCTTCTCCGGCGCCCAGCTCCCACCAGGATGTCCGGTGTTGATCAAGGAGTGGACGGACTGCACGGGACGCGTTGCACATGCCCAATATGCCCAACGTGTTTATTTGATTATGTGCGGTAGAATGTACGACTTCAGCCTCCTCCCCAGAGAGAGTGTGTGACAGGCCTTAAGAGAACCTGGGGGAACACAAACCAGGAACAGCGGTCACCACAGGGAAATTAGGCTTGCCCCAACTCCACTGTGACGACAATAATTCTTGAGCAAAACATAATTCCGCATGTAGGAAGGTTTGGCGCCTTCTGATCTACCCGTCCTTGTACTCTCGTGACTCTGTGCATTCGCATCGCGAGGCCTCCCAGCGTCATAGCATTCATGGTAGCGTCGTCCTCGTTGTAGCTGATGTACGCGTCAACCTGCAGTCTGTAGTGAGGAGAAGCGACGCGGCAGGCTACATCCGTTCTCTACCCTTCCACCCGCCGATATTCGCCGGCCAGAACGTGTGCCTCGTCGAGGAGTGCCACTGGGCCAGCAGTGACCAGGTGGATTTACATGCCGCCCGTAGTGGAACCAATTGGTGGGTGCATTAACATTCAGGCACATCCGCCCTCTCTGTACGTACATGAACCTTGGAGTTCACCGAGGTTCAGGTGTGCTGGTCCACCTACTCGGTGCCTGCATCGGAGAAGAAACCCATCTCGAAGCTTCAGCTCTTGCCGATACCATGGCAGCATGCTTGCCTGCTGTGAAGTAAGTGGTTTCAAGCTGTGTGCTCGCATTCAGTTGGCTCCCGCGGCAAATTGACCGATTTGATTACCTCCCAGCCTCTGTCTTCGGGAACTTCGCGTGTACGAGTATCTAGAGTCCTCCTGTGCCAGGAAGACAAGATTACTTAACTCCTGTTCCTCAATGAAGATGAAACAAGCTCATCTTGCCCTGTGACAATCGTCCAACCTATTATGACTGCGAATAACTTGGTACAAGTGCTTCAAATTTGAGATCTCAAAACCTCGTATCTACTCTTAACTTCCGATCTCAGCTTGTAAAGCCCGGAGACGCTGTTGCGCCACTTGACGAAAGCCATCGTTGCTTTCAATACCACCTTGTACGGCGACTACCATTCAATTCCGCGGAGGCGGTGGCGTAAGATTCAGCAGACGAGTATTGGGATCAAGTGTGCCAGTGACGCCAGTTCAGCTACAGGAGGACTGCTTGAGACCCCTCTTGGAGAAAAAAAAAAGCGCACCGCCACGCATAATTCTTGGCACACCCTCAACGACGATCTTGTGGCTGTGCAGTGACAATCCAAAAGAACCTCGTGTTTCTAACCAGTTGTGCCAATTGAATCACTTCATCGTTGTCATCGCAAACTACTTCACGTTTTTGTTTTGATCTCCTTCAATCCATGCTCAATTACCCCGCATTCTTTGTGCGTGACTGTGATGAACGATGATGTGGCAAAAATGAGTCAATCCCGTCAACAGGCCTTCCAGCAGGTAAGGTGGCAATGCCCGTTCTCGTTCACCTGAATCCTCTGATGCAGGCGTAGCTCAGGTCTCCATGCGTCGATCTCAGCTCAATTGCTCTCAAATTCAAAGCCAGTCAGGCCTCGCCAAAGGAGGTTCTGCTGGCTCTAGAGAAAGTCCACCAAGTACTCCAATCACTTGGGAATGAAAATTTACTCGACGAGAAGCTGGCTGAATATGCCTTCTTCCCTCTCACCCACATTTTCAATCAATCTCAACGAATATCCTCTCGAGGACTCGAATTAACCGTCAACTGCGTCCAGATATTGGTCTCGAGAGGATGGCGGGACAAACTCGTTCCCGAGATGGCCAAACAACTGCTCATCCTTATGGGCTTGTTGGTGTCTAGGAGTCCTAAACAGCAAGTTGAGCAAGCAACAGATGAGCTGAAAGTTGCTTCTTTTGAGTGCATGACAACTATCATCTCTCAGAGAGCTTCTACAGGATCCAGCTTCTTGGAACAAGCTAACAGTAGCAATATTGTGGACCAACTGGTTTACCAATTACTCGAGGCACTAACGGACACATCATCAGAACATGTTCAGACCAGCGCCGCTCGTGCGCTTCTCGAATTGGTGCGTGCTACCAAAGACCGAACACTACTTGCTAGCATGTTACCGCGATCAGTTTCCACTTTGGTTAAGGTTCTTCGACCCAGCACTCAAGCCAAGCGAACGAGACATGTCCTTGTGATTTACTTACACCTCTTAGAAGACCTTTTGAGAAACGTTCTGAGTGATGATTTGGTATCCGAAGAGCTCAATAGCACCTCTCCCAACAGACAAAATCCTGAATATGGTATCATCCTGGATAAATCCTGGTTGGATGCCACTGCCACCCAAATCGATCTGGCTCTAGTACAGGTGACAAAACTGAGAACCCATGAGAGCCCCGATGTTTCAGATGCTCTTCTCAGTCTCTGTCTAATGGTGGTCAACGATTGTTCACAAACTCTAAAAAGTTCCATTCCACTCATGGTCGAAACTCTTACGGCTCTTTGCAAGACGTCCAATTCGCCAAAGGCATACGCCGCTCTCAACTATCTAGCAACGTCAAGACCAGAGGTTGCAGATGTTCTTAGTGCCAGGCTCTACGAGTGGTCCAAGGCCTTACCCAGAGTGATGCAGGGCAACGACGACAGGCCGAAGCAACAATTACTTGGACAGGTAGCGACGTCCTTCACTGTACTAACCGACATTTCTTACATTCCTAGTGAAGAAACTTCGAGGATTGCGTCTGTCTTAATTGATGCCGTGGCAGCTGCCATCGGTACAGCTTTCAAAAAGCGAAAGATGGTCAGTGAAACGACCAAGATCCAACCAGGCGATCTTGTCCCTCAGTCCGAACCGACAGACCGAGAGTTTGTGCCATTCATCCTTGCACATCGAAGCCAAACGTCGTCTACAGAAGAATTGAGACAGTTGATCGTGTCCTTGAAGACCCGGCCGTTCAATCAGAATATAGCACGCGCTCTAGTCGATCATATTTTCGAGCCTGACGCTGACAGAAGATTATCTGCAGTGTGGCTAGCAATGCAGTTTCTAAAACCCGATGGCAGTCAACCCTTTGATATGACAGAACTATTCGAGAACGACTCCTCCCTTTCAGATCTGTCGGTTTCTCGTCCATTCCTCATCTCTGATCTATACTCGCATACACTTCCATTTCTCATAGAATATTCTGACCCAATGGGGGAGGAAAATCAAGACTGGCAGCTTGTCGCGTTATCTCTGGAGACTTTGGTTCTACAGGCCAATCAACTCGGCCATTCGTATCGCCCTGAGTTGATGGAGACTTTATTCCCTCTGCTGACGCTGTTAAGCTCCAATAATGGGCTGCTTCAACAAAATGCGATGACCGCCTTGAATTTATTGGCGACAGCATGTCAGTACGATTCTGCAGCTCATATGCTCATTGAGAATGTAGATTACCTGATCAACGCTGTGGCCCTTCGGCTAAATGCATTTGACGTGTCAAGGAGTTCTCTTCAAGTCATTACGATGATGATCCGACTATGCGGTGCTCGAATCGTACCGCATCTTGACGATTTGATTGGAAGCATTTTTGGAGCCCTTGACAGTTTCCATGGGTACCCAGGTTTAGTTGAGCAGCTGTTCGAAGTTCTCAAGATGGTGGTGATGGAGACTACCAAATCACCTACTGTGCTTTCCATTGACGCAGGCGAGATTCCGTCAATTCGCAAGGACCAAAAACCTTACGTCTCGGGGCTGCAGGACATAATTAATGACTTACAGGCCAGAAAGCGGAGGAAGACTCAATTTGACCAAGAGGATGCACTAGTGAGTGCGACGCCTCATCGACCGTGGAGCACGGCGAAAGACGGCGTACCGGACTCGAGACAGGACGATTCGACAAATCTGGGCATCGACGACGACGAGGACGATGTTCAGCCATTAGAGCATGCAGCAAAGAAAGACGAAGCTAAAATATCCAAAGCTCATCAGCTCCTGCTCAACATTGCTCAGTCAACGGTGCCTCATATGACATCTCCATCGGCGAAAGTACGACTGACATTGCTCGAGCTGCTTCAAGACATTTGTTCAATACTGGCCAATCATGAGAACACATTTTTACCCTTAGTTAACTCGATATGGCCTGCGGTGGTCTCCAGATTGTTGAACAAGGGCGACGAAGCCACAGCAGATCTAGCCTACAATGTGAGAGCAGCAGCCTTGACGATCACAGCTATTTGTCATGCTGCAGGGAATTTCATGTCCAGTCGGATAGAAGATATCTTCCCTGATCTTGAAGCGGTCTTCAAGAAAAGATACTTGAGCCTGACGAAATCGTCAAAACCCCAGAAGCCGGTTGTTGCGGACGCAATGATCGTTCCTCCTAGCCAGCTAGCCAGGCCAGGAAATGACGCGACACCAGCGACTAGTGTTTCTGCTCTTCAGGATGGCGGCAGTGATGGCATTAGAACCTCTGATGGGCAGATAATGCAATCGCTAGTCACTTTGATGGTCACGATTCTTCAAAGCGTGAGGGTGACCGAAGACAACGCCGACAAAATCTTTGACCTTCTCCATCCATTTAGACACGTTGCGTCAGTGCAGGAGACCTTGCTCGTTTACAACGAAGACGCAGTCTGGGTACAAGACCAGTCTTCGAGTCAATAATACTCGGATGCGGGGAGCATACTTACCGACCCGTATTCCAGTCCAGGGCAATGAGCAAGCTTAACTGATCAACTGACTGTCAATGGGGGCTATTGGGCTATTTCGATAATGCGAGACTTTTGCTTCCACAGGCAACAGCATTTTTGGTCTATTGCCGACTAGCCCAAGCTGGCCATCTCCGACCCCGGAATTACGAAGTTCCCAAAATGGACTCAGCCTCGCGAGGCTCTCCGGGTCATGACCTAAAACAGCTATTTCGACATACGTTGGAGTGCACTTCATTGAGAACGATACTCTTTGCGATCAGGGAATCTGCATGTGCAATCTGGACGGTGTAAAATGTATAAATTAAATGCAAGGACGGGAGTGTCGGTTGACCCCCTTCCAAAATCCCGACGCTTTCAACCTTGATACGCTCCTAGTCCCATTGTGCTACCGATACTTTGACCTCAGCTCCCAGCTCTCTACTGCCAGACCAGAAATATCCAGCTGTCCAACAATACCTCAGCATTCACGATGATCCAATTCTTCCGTGGCCAGTTCTCTACCCCACCCATGCCTCAAGTTGATATGACCGGACAGACTGTCATCGTCACCGGTGCCAACTCAGGACTGGGCCTGGACGCTTGCAAACTATTTGCCCGGCTGAATTGCAGCCATATCGTGCTCGCTTGTCGAACCATCGCCAAAGGAGAGAAGGCCAAAGAAGAGATCCTTAAATCACCACTGGCAGGCGGGAAGCGTCCAACTATTACTCCCTTTGAATTGGATCTGTGCTCGTTCGCGAGCGTCGCCGCCTTCGCGGAGCGATGCAAGACGCTTCCCCGGATCGACGCGGCAATTCTCAACGCAGGGGTTGATCTCCAGGAATTCAGTCTGGCAGAAGGATACGAAACTACCATCACGGTGAATGTGATTTCGACGTTTCTGTTGACTACACTATTGCTCCCGCAACTACGTATCTCAGCCACCACATACAACATCGTTCCACATATCGCCATTGTTGGATCGGCAGTCCATTTTATGGCCAACACGAAAGATCTCACCACTCCGTCCGACGGCCACATCCTCAGGAGCCTGTCTGACCCAAAGAAGGCGGACATGAAAGCGCGGTATTTCCTCAGCAAATTGCCAGTTATGTTGCTGGTCAAATACTTGGCAGAAGTGGTGACCCAGTCAGCCCAAGCAGATCCGAATGGCAAGCCCTTGGTGGTCATCAACAATGTGGCTCCTGGGTTTTGCAAGACCAACCTATTCCGAGCTCATGAAGAAGCTTCAACCAAAGTGATGAAGAAAGTCATGGGCAGGGAGAGCGAACATGGCGCGAGAACGCTGGTTCATGGAGGTGTGGCAGGAAAGTCAAGCCATGGACAATATCTGAGTGAATGCGAGGTGAAGAAATACAGTCCATTCGTCAAGAGCAAGGAAGGAGATGCTACTGCTCGTCGTATCTGGGGAGAGCTCACCACCATCTATGAAGGGGTTGTACCAGGCTGTACCAAAGTGCTGTGAGGCTCATTGGGAGGAATGGAGGCGCCGAGAGCAACATCTGTATCTCGTTCATTAGGTCGTTTGGATCGACGGTGAGGTCTTGGGAGTCGGGACCAGGTTGCAATTAGCTGAAATTTATCATCTTTCAAGTGTCTCTATGCAGTTTGAATCTACCCAAGCACCTGGTAATTAACGAAAAAATCATACTCGACATGCATTGCAGATCGACTAGAAATGGTGATTGCGGCCAAGGTCGCAAATCGAAAATTGCCGTGCCCGGCATGAAACTGCACAAAATGACCGACCGAACCTGCAACACGCGGCAATCAAACAACCCTGAATCTCAAAAACTTGAACATCTTCTGTAGACCATCGCGAAAAGAATAGAACACAAGTCATCACCAAAACATCAGCCCGAATAATAGGTAGAAGTGGCATTTGTCTCCCCGAGCGATGTCCGAGTTCTCATCTCTAACCCACAAATTCCGCGCCAATCTCGACAGCCAACAAAACAACGGCGGCGGCAACAAGATCAGTAAACGCAACCGACAGCCTCTCTCCTGCGTCCCGTGCAGGATCAAAAAGCTGAAATGCGACAGAGGCCACCCGTGCGAAACGTGCGTCAAGCGCGGCGATCAAGCCAGTTGCACATACGGTAAATTAGTGCCCTCGGCGGCGAAACTTCATGACGCTGCTACTGGTACTACCACTACAAATCTCAACGGAGGCGGCGGGAATGTTGCGAGCAACAACAGAGGCCGTGCCCAGGAGCGGCTGCGACATCTGGAACAGCTTGTCATGCAAATGGTCGATAATAATGGACCGCCACCGCCACCGACACGAGAAGGTCATCGCGGCGACTCACAGACTTCGGCAGCCAGCAATGACGAGTCTCCGGACAGTACTACGCGCGACGTGTCGGAGTTCAATGCCGGCATAGCCAAGGAAGGCCATCTACAGTACGGCACTTCGGAGTCTCGCTACGTGGGATCGACGCATTGGAGTGCCATCCTAGAAAACATTCAAGAACTAAAATCTGCATTGGGCGGTGGCAGTGGGAACAGCCCCGAGGTCGTTGGCGGCGGAGGCGGAGGCGACGACGCGTACCATCCCACGGCTACGGAGCTGGATGAATCCGACGACGTCGAGCCGGCCGAGATGGACGGGCTCTTCGGCTCGACAAGCCATCTCTCGCTGGCCAGTATCATATCGCAGGCACTGCCACCACGAGAGGTCGTCGACCGGCGGCTATCGACGTACTTCCAGAGCAGTTACATGGTGATTCCCTTCATCCACGCGCGACAGTTCCAACGCCAGTACGAACAGTTCTGGCGCACGCCGTACGAGACGTCGCCCCTATGGATTTCGATGCTGTTCTCCATTTGCTGCATGTCGGCCACGCTCTCTGAAGCCGTCGGCTCGGAGCCCTCCACGCCCGAAGACCAGCCGAGTCCACGCGCGACATTCCTCAACGCGGCGTGCCAGTGTCTACGACTGGGCGGCTTCCTGCGGCCGAAGCGCTGGGTCGTGGAAGCCCTCGGCCTGTACGCGCACTCGAAGTTCATGTCGACGCTAGACCCGGCGCGGGACGTGGGCGTGATCTTCGCGATCGTGGTGCGGTTGGCGTACCGGTCGGGCTACCACCGCGACCCGTCACAGTTCGCGCACATCTCGGTGTTTGACGGCGAGATGCGGCGGCGCACGTGGGCCATGTGCCGGCAATTCGACCTGATGGTGTCGTTCCAGCTGGGTTTGCCGAACCTGATCCCACACAACAGCTGGGACACGCAGAATCCGCGCAACCTGCATGACGCAGACTTCGACGAGGACTGCAAAGTGCTCCCGCCCTCGCGGCCCGAGACCGAGGCCTCGCAGATCCTGTACTTCATCGTCAAGAGCCGGCTCATGACCACGTTTGGCAAAGTGTGCGCACACGCCCTGACCTTCACGGACTGTGACCCGGCGACCTGCGCGCGCTTCATTATGGAGCTGGACCGCGAGGTGCGCGCCACGTACGCGACCGTGCCGGAGGTGCTGCACATCAAGCCCATGTCGCAGTCATACGCCGACCCGAGCTATCTGACGATGGTGCGCACGAACTGCGAATTCCTGTACCAGAAGTCCCTGCTCGTGCTGCACCGCAAGTACATGACGCAGGACGTGCACTTCCACGCCGGATCCATCAAGGCCTGCACCGACGCGGCGGTAGCCATCACGCGCCACATGCTGGACCTGCACAAGGAGTTCAAGCCCGGCGGGCAGCTGTTCCACGCACGCTGGATGCTGGGCTCCTTCACCATGAACGACTTCTACCTCGCGGCCATGGTTCTGTGTCTAGGCGTCAGTGTGTGGAAGAAGTCCAATCCGGGGAGATCTATCGCCGCCGATGACAAGATGAAGGAACAGCTGCGCATGCTGAAGGACTCGTTTGAGATCTGTGAGGAGCTGAGTCCGACGAGCAATGAAGCCAGGCGCGTGGCCAGTGTGCTGAGGGCCGTGCTGGGCGAGCGGGTCTCCACGACGTCACCGGTGTCGATGAATACAAACGCTTCGTTGTCGTCGTCGAATAATACCGCTGCGTTTACGGCGCCGACTTCTGCGGCGTCCGGCTCGCGCACTTCGATGTCTGGACCACCGAGTTCGTCTACGCCGTTCATATCACCCCCCCTTACGACTGGTGGTACAGGCACACCCGGGGAAGGGGGAGACCCGTTCTTCTACCCCGGCCGCTTCATGCGCTCGGCCATGTTTCCCGCGCAATACGACTTTAACCTCACGTCCATGATGACGGCCGAAGATGAGCAGCAGATCCGCGAGAATATGTCAGCGTCAAATCCCTCCGCTTCCACGACCGGCGGCACTACTCAAGTTCAGCATGGAAGCGACAGCGCAGGAAACAACTACTTCACCACCGCCAACAATCTCAACGACGACCGCTCCACCAGTTTCCAGCACCTCGTGCCCGGCATCAACAACCCCAACCCGATGGAGACGGCCCAAACGACCGCATTCTCGACGTTCTTCCCATACAGCGCGCCCAGCCGCGGTGGAGCGTCTTCCCGCGCTCTACACTCGCAGAGTCCCGAAAACACCGCACAAGCACAGTCTCAACCACAACAGCCAGACCTCACCAACACGATGCCTCCACCCCCACAACCACAATCCACCTCTGTTCTCGACATGGACATGGACGTCGACTGGCCGCTGGTCGACCAATGGATGGCGTTCCAGAACCCCATGGACCTGATGGTGCCGGGTTTTCCCGACGGCGATGGCGGCGCGTTCGGAGCTGGGAGTGCTTACAATGGCGCTGGTGGCCCAGCTGAGAGAGGGGGTGGGAGTGGGAGTGGGAGTGGGAATGGGAATGTTGTCTTTGGCGTCGCGGGCGCCTTCGGCACTGGAAGAGGTGGAGGTGGAGGCGGAGGCGGAGGCGGAGGCGTTGGAGGTGACGGGTACGAGCGCGCGCTGTTGATGCCGATTCGGGGCGCAACGCCCACGCAGGGGCAGCAGCAGGGGAAGGGAGGGGGAAGGGAAGGAGGTGAAGAGGGACGAGATGGTGGGGATGGCGGTGATGGGGATAATGATGTGGCTTGGATCAGTGAGCCGTATGCGTATTTGCGACCGAATGGTGGTGAAGCGTGAATTCGGGTGGGCGGGGAGAGGAGGAAGGAAAGAACCCGAAGAAGAGCATGCAAATGGTTCGGAAAACCTGGGTTTGGATCGGCGGATTACAAGGGATCAGGAGTACATGAATGAGGGCAGGGGGCTACGAAGCACACATGAGTATGGAGACGAACACTTGCTGTGTTTCTGAACCTTGGGACAGCGTTTCGTTCACGTAGGTCGGAAATACCTGGACTGTTTACTACCAGGCAGGGCGGCAGGGAAGAATACGCGGCGGTAATGATTTATGGACAAGGAATTCGAGCATCTGGTGGTCTCAAACGGGAGTTCCAATGCTTCATATGATTTTGGATGCCAACTAAGCCTATGGAGCAATCCGTTCAACGCCTTTGCTTCATCCACTGCAAACCTGGGGTATCATGCGAGAGAATTCCTGGGATCCCAATACTATTTCAAACTTTGGCCTGCCAGGCATCAGGCTCCTCCAACGCCATGCTAGAAATCAAAGATCCACCTCCAATCCGTGAATAACGGTGCAAATCTCCATCAACGCCAGTCACTCCCAAAAACAGAACAGATCAAATCTTTTTATGACTCAGGCCGGCTCCCGTTTGATCACTGTTTGACCTTTGCGCCTGTCCTCATCTCTGGCTTTCCAAGCACTTCTGATTTCCGGAGCATGATCTAATAGATCTTGCTCGGTAACGTGGTCTTGAATCGATTGGATGACACTCTTGTAAACTTTGATGTGGTTAGACTGATCCTTATCATGTCTGAACCGGTGGAATCGCCATCTTTGCTGCTCATCTTTGAAAGCCTCCACGATAATGTTTTGGATCGGGTGGTCCAAGCTCTTCCACTCCTCCCACTCGTCCGGTTCGACGTGCATATCGTCGATGTAGGCATACTCATTTGAACCATGGTGGATGAAAAGATTGAAGCGAAAAGGGAAAGCGTAGTAGTCAGGTTGAGGGGACTGATCGGGATCTTCTGGGTCGGGTTCCATGGTGGACCATTCGATGCGGAGGAGGAAATCGACAGTGTTTTCACCAGGAGGTTTCCATTTCAAGATGTGTGGATCAGTTCCCGTCTTGTAAGGCGTGGCGACACATGTGAATATGAGACCGTCGTTGCCGTGTAGCTGTTTCACCTTGGGAATGATTTCCTTGAACATTTTTTCCAGACCATAGCTAAATTCAATAGCTTTGTCTTCGAGGACAAAGGGCTGTGGACGTTGTGGCTCTTTCTTGTACATTTCCCTGTAAGGTCCCAGGACATGGGATTTGAAGTAGGCTAGACGTTTATCGAGGGGTCGTTGCATGAGGTTTTGCTTGTCAAGGACTAAGCAGTCGAATACGAAAAATTTGATGACGGGTGGTCGGTCGGAGTATCTTTCTTCAACTAGCTCGCCGTCTAGGATGGTATCTGTGTGAAATTTGAGGAAGTTCTTGTCTTCATGGTGCGGAAAATGTAGATGAGGAATCCACCAATAGTCGTTTTTCCTGTCAATGAGGTAGTGGATGTCTTGTTCGGGGGCTCCTTGGGTGAGATACATCAGATACCGAGTGCCGTCGGTCTTTTCGCAGACATAGTAATCTTGTTTTTTAAGCTCCCGGATGTGTTCGCCAGAGAAGGACACAGGTTGAGCACCGGGAAAAGATGTGTTTCTGCCCCGTCCTAGCAGAGCTGCGACTTCATGTTGAAAATCTTGCTGGAGACCGACTTGCCAACCTGCCCATCGCGCATCGATACGTTGGAGGAGGGAATTCATTTCGGGGCCCGGGAAGTCAGGGCTAGGGCCATCTTGGTCAGCCTGTCCATTCATCGTGGGGGCTGCGCAGGAGGAATGTAGGAGGAGGCGAGGTGACGGTGAGGACCGAGGAAATAATAAACCACCGACCAGAAGAGTCAGAATGGACAATATAGTATGGAGGGGTGCGAAATGCTGGACGCGACGATGCCTCTGGGAATTAAGTGAGGAGCGCCAATGGGGGACTCCACGTGACTTGAGGCTCCTTCCCTCTCCGCATTTCCAGTCGGATTTCCTGATTCATCACTGCCACCCCGAGTCGAACTCATGTTCATTCATCAATTTGAACCCATTCATCTGTGACTCATTCAACATCTACTACTATATGCCACCCTCTTCCCTGTCGCGCATGATCAAGCGACTTGCGATGCGCTACAACCCTGGACAAGTGCACTCAACAAATAATCTCTGAAATCTCTCCACCATGTCGACAAATGGGGCACGAGGTTCGCATCAGTGGTACCGCGGTCTGATACAACCCCTACTAACACGCACTCTTTCTAGCCTCCTCTGTGCTCTCAAACACCAGTAATCTCGTCGCTACCTCTGGCTTTAAATTCGGAAAAGCAGACAAAAAGGCACCCAAGAAAAACCTCAAGAATTCGCCTTACCCCGGAAAGAAGGACCACCAGGTAAATGGTTAGCACAAGCCTTTTCTCCGATCTTGAAGCATACTTCTAACCTCCATACAGGAGTCAAGAATGGCGCCCATGCACCTTCTCCGGAAGTACCCAAATTCGACGAGACTACGATGGACAGCTTTCCCAAAAGCCAGGCGGACAGCCTGTCTACACTCATCTGCAAACACTGCAAGAAGATGATTCTCAAACGCACCGCCCAAGAACATATTGCCTTATGTCTCAAGTCCAAGCAAGACAAGGCTCGAAAGAAGAAGGAAGCACGAGAAGCCGCGCAACGAGCCAAGGAGCGCGAGAAAGCAGACGAGGAAGACGATGACGACGATGATATCCGAGGCTCCGGCAGGAAAGACGCCGGTGGCGATGATGATGGGACCAAGAAGAGCAAGAAACGTAAAGCCGAGGGTGATGACGACAAAGAACCCAAGAAGAAAAAGAAGAAGGAAGAACAGAAACCCAAAGCACCCAAACCCAAGGGACCGGTCGATGTCGAGAAACAATGTGGTGTTGTCCTACCTAATGGTGCGCAATGTGCCAGAAGTTTGACTTGCAAATCTCATTCGATGGGAGCGAAACGTGCCGTGCCTGGAAGAAGTTTGCCTTACGACATGCTCCTCGCAGCCTATCAAAAGAAGAACCAAGCACGACAACAAAAGGCTGCCATTGACGCCAACGCCCCTGCTCTTCTGGAAGATGATTTGGATCCCACTTTGAACGGCCCAGTTGACTCGGACGAAGAAAAGGAAGCAGTCATGACAGCCATCTCGAAGAGTCTCGCTCGACCGCAACCACTCGTCACACGCGAATTATTCCCCATGAGACGGAAATATCAACAAGTTCGCCTCAAAGAGATGCTGTCAAACGCCATGAGTGGAAACAGAAGTGGTGGCTTATTCAGCGTGCCTCCCGAAAGTGCTAGAAGTGCCATCCCCCAGTCTGCCACTACTGAGAACTTCCCGCCGACAATCCTTGCTTCACCTAGTCTGACAGGAATTGGTATGGCTCAACCCGGGCTAAAGGCGCCTGTCAGGAAGACCTCGATCGATGTGTCTTAGGGATTTGACCTAGAAATCGAAAATTAAGAAGCTGAGAAGCGACAATTCTTACCAGAGCCATGATTTTACCGAAGGTAGAGATGGACCAAATCTCCAACTCCATCACAATCAAAAGCGAGCCGAGAGACAATCTATCCCGGCTGAAAAGTTTCCACATGAGGAACATTCGACCAGGCTCTTCACCAACCCAACGAAGTTACAGTCTCCAACGTCTCAAAATAATGTACAAATGCAGGTCTTTCGACGAAAACTTGTGCGGCAGCCGGCTGTCCTTCTCATGTGGACGACGATGTTTTAATCGACGATTACCCGGCACCCAGTGGGGCCTGCTCCAACTATGCAGCATCATGATACCACGAACCAGCAAAACAGTATGAGATCCTCGATCTGTTCCGGCGTCTATTACCGTTCCCTCGATGCATGAATACCACAAGCAGTGGCGAACTCCTTGAATCATTCGCATTTTGCAAAGCAAAGAGTTGAATTGGTACCGCCGAATCCAAAGCTGTTGGTCAGAGCAACATTGACGGTTGCATGTTGAGCCTCGTTGGCGATATAGTTACAGTCAAACTCGTCGGACTGGGACTCGAGGTTGATGGTTGGAGGCATGACATTCTAATGATAAATTCGCACCAGACCTCGCGTTAGTTGGCATGATTTTAAAACAGTGATACCCATAGCAAATATTGCAACAATCAAATGAATCTTTCATCTACCATCATGTCCTCGTGGAAGTAGCAACGATAGTGACGCGAAAGCAGAACATCAACAGAAGGAAAAAGAGCACATACCTCATGAACCGCCAACACCGTAATCAACGCCTCGACCGCACCGGCAGCGCCCAACAAATGTCCCATCGCCCCCTTGGTGCTGCTGACATTGATCTCGGCCGCGCTCTTCTTTCCCGCGTCCGGATCGAGCATGAGCGTCTTGATGGCCGCGTTCTCGGCCCGGTCGCCCAGCGGCGTCGACGTGGCGTGCGCGTTGATGTAGTCGACCTTGGACGGCGCGAGCTGAGCCTGGCGCAGGGCCTTTTTCATCGCGAGCAACGCGCCCGCGCCCGAGTCCAGGGGCGCCGTGATGTGGTGCGCGTCTGCGGAGTTCGCGTAGCTCAGTAACTCGGCGTAGATGTGCGCGCCGCGCGAACGGGCGTGGTCGAGGCTCTAGAGCGACGATTAGTTTTTTGGTTATTTTTTAATAAACGGAACCAAGTTGAGAATGAGAATATCGTACCTCAAGGACAAGACACGCCGCGCCCTCACCAATAACGAAGCCCGCCCTATGTTCATCAAACGGTCGCGAACTCCGCTCAGGACCATCATTGATCTCCGTCACTAAACTCCTCGATCTCGCAAACCCGCCGATCGCCAGTGGGTGGATGCAGGACTCGGCGCCGCCCGCGACCATGACGTCCGCCTCACCAGCCAGAATGAAGCGCGCGGCGTCGCCGATGCTGTGCGCGCCCGTCGTGCACGCGGTCGTGGCGGCGTGATTGGGCCCGCGCAGGCCGTAGCGCATGGAGATATGGCCTGCGCCGAGATTGATCAGGAGTCGGGGCACGAAGAGCGGGTGGATTTTGCGGTAGTTGGGGCGCTTGTCGGAGGTGGCGTAGGCGAGGGATGTGTCGTACAGGTCCGAGAGGTTGCCGATTCCGGAGCCGAGTGTTACGCCCTGAAAAGAGAAGGGGGTTTAGTAGATGGGGTGGGAGGAGAGGAGGGGACGTACCGTCATGTCTGGATCGAGGCCGTTCCCGTCTTTGAAGCCGGCATCTTCAAGAGCTTCGGATGATGCTGCGAGGGCGTATTGTGTGAATTTGGCGGTTTGGCGGAGTTCCTAGGCAGATCCCATGGTGCTCAGCTTTTGATCACGTCTTCTGATCCTCCTGCTGTAATTTTCTCACTGAGAGAGCTCGGCTCCTAGCGCGGAATAGACATACCTTCGGCGAGACATGATCCAACGCTCTCCACAGTCCCTCTTCTTTGGCCTTCACGTCTCCGTCCGCGCCTGACTGTGGCACGGGAACCATACCAGCTACCTGGCTAGGTAGAGCCTTGAATTCATCACCGAGATGACACGTCGAAACGATGCCGCAATGGCCATTGATGATGCGAGACCATGTCCTTCTGGCTCCTGTTTTGTTTCCACACGAATCATATCAGCCGGTCTGACCCAGACCAGACAACCCAAAACTCCACTGTTACAAACTCCCCAAGAATGTCTTTTCATTTCCCAGGGTCGGAATATCATCAATGGGGGAAGACATACCGACTCCCAGGGGCGTGACAGCTCCCAGTCCAGTCACCACAACTCTTCTCATCTCAGGATCTGGTCTGACTACGATTCATTCTGGCCTTGAAAGGCTGACCGTAAGTTATTTTCTCTTGATCGATCGACAGCGGCAAGACCGCAAAATGTGAATGTGAATGAACGAGTTCCAGACCTTCCGCCGACTAATCGTTTTGATGGCTGTTCCAGGCCTGAGAATCGAGAAAAATACGGCCAGGCGAGTCGAGGCGAGGTGAAGTGTCATTCCGCCAATCAAGTGTCTGCAATCACGAGGCGGAGATTTCCGCTCCGAAAAGCTGGACGAGCTGCACTGACTTTCAAACACCCACACACACGACACGCCCTATGGCCATAGGAATTACTCAACCAATATCCACGCTGCCCATGATTTGCTTTTTTATTTTAATGTAGAATTATATTACTTCTTCCTCATGTAAGTGTTTTCCCGTCCAGCTCTTCTCTATACGACCCCGGCCTTTTTATTTGTCTTCTATCGTCTGGGGGCCACCAACATGCTCCTGCCATTGTCGTTATCATTCCTCCTGCCCCTCCTCCCTCTCACACAGGCCTCCTTCTACGACAATCCAGATGTCGAGCTTCCCACCGAATCTGGAACACCTCTCGATGAGCTGAAGGCGAAATGGGACAATGAGGTAAGTGTGTCAGTCTCCAGGAGGTAGATACGTAGCCGCAAAGCAAGTAGCCGTGTCATTTTTCGCCCTCTTGTCTTTTTTCCCCACCCTGTATACGAAGAAGGAAAGAATGCGTGTTTCCATATTTTGAGCCCTTGAATGTCCGAACTCACCTCACCTCTATAGTGGGCATTCTCAGGAGTATCGACATTCGCACACCTCAGACACGTCAAATGCTTGACAGCTCCCTACGAGCCCTTTGATATCGGCATCATCGGCGCTCCATTCGACACAGCCGTGAGTTATCGACCAGGTAAGACTTTTATTCTACAATAATCATATACAAAAAAAAGGCATGGCCCCTTCCTCTCTAACAGTCAAAAATCAGGAGCTCGCTTCGGTCCTCGCGCCATTCGCGCCGCCTCAGCACGTCAAGTCCCCTACCGAGGCTTCAACCACCGCGCCGGATTGAACCCCTACACATCATGGCCTTTGGTCCTCGACTGCGGCGACATCCCCATCACGCCGTTCGACAACTCTCTGGCCCTGCACCAAATGACGACCGCGTATCTTGAACTCCTCTCCCGTCGACCCCTGTCCCATGGCAACCCAGAGAGCCACGTGCATCCGAAGCTGATCACGCTGGGTGGTGACCACTCAGTGGCACTACCCGCCCTCCGTGCCCTGGAGAAAGTGTACAAGCAACCGATCGCGGTGCTACATTTCGATGCCCATCTCGATACCTGGCATCCGGGCGCATATCCCAGTGCGTGGGCCAACACGTAAGCTACACGTTACCAAAAGGTTCCACACCCCCAAGCTAACATCTCTACTCCCCAGCCCCACCCAAGCCGACTTCACTCACGGCACGATGTTCTGGATCGCGAGCGAAGAAGGGCTCATCGCGAACTCCTCTTCCGTTCACGCCGGTCTGCGCACGCGCCTCGGCGGCCTCGACTACGCGGACTACGAGAACGACGAGTCGCAGGGGTTTCTGCGCATCGAATCCGACGACATCGACGCCGTCGGCGTCGCCGGTATCATCGACCTGATCATGACGCGCATGGGCACATCCACGCCCGTGTACCTGTCCGTGGACATCGACGTGCTGGACCCGGGTCTCGCACCCGGCACGGGCACGCCCGAGCCCGGCGGGTGGACGACGCGCGAGCTGATCCAGATCCTTCGGGGCGTCGAGGGCTTGAATCTCGTGGGCGCTGATATCGTCGAGGTCAGTCCCGCGTATGAGGCGGGCCATGGCGAGGCGACGGCCCTCGCGGGCGCGCAGGTCGTGTTTGAGTTGTTGACAAGTATGGTCAAGCGCGGACTGGTGGAGAGGGGGGAGGATGTGGTGAGGAAGAGGCCTGGGTGGTCGGTCGAGATGGGGATGGAGGGTGTGGTGGGGGATAAGACGAAGGGGAAGGCGAAGGGGAGTGTGAAGGATGAGTTGTAAGCTACGTATGGATGGGCCCCAGAGACGAAAACCTTAGGTTCAGCCAGCTGGGAGTTCGAGGGTGAAACTATCTATGTAACCCCGCGAGCCAGCCAGCCAGCCTTTATCACGGGCTTGCTCCTCGCGTTGGGCCGTTTATGGTTTGACTGACTGACTGACTGACTGGCTTGAATGCCATGCTATACGCGCAAAGAGGAGCAGATAGTCAAGAAGCGAAATGGGGAAATATTCCACATGTGAATGCCACGTGCTATGCTAGTATGGTACATATACGTGAGATGCATTCATTTATATGAACGCGTTGAAAAATAAAACCAGGGAAACCCCCCCCAGATTTCAAGTTCAGATACACGTAGCGCTGTGATATGTAGCCGCATGGGGCCCAGACTCCCAATCTGAGAAAAGCGAGTCTTTTACTACCTAGGGAGCACTGTACTGACAAGTTTTCTCGAACTCTCCCTCGTCTACCACGTACATGTTTATGCAGGATCTGGCAAATCTAGAAGGGTTGAAGTCTAATTCGGTATTTACATTCATTCACAGCCGCACTCGTATTCGCACTCGCCAACCCCCCTATCTTTGGGTCCGAGTCCTTCATATCTATCTTTCATCTAAACAAAGCCCCCTGTCTACGGGGCAAAGCACACAAGCAACCGCATCAACGCTGCGTCAAAGACATCATAACATACACCACACCACAGCATCTCATGGTGGTGGTGTGGTAGGGGCACTGATAGGAGTACCAATACTCAATAACTCAATGCTTCATCTCCTCTCCCCTCGTCTCCTCGTCTGTCTTCCTTAACAGTTATGCACAACTCAAACTTGAATTGACTCCGTTTCGTCCGCATCCACAAGATTGATTCGTACTCGAAAGTTTTTTTCATTATTTCCTTCCATTCTCTCTCAACTGCAAGAAAGTGATGGCGGCGTGTTTGTAAATCGACAAAGCAAAAATGCGTTAAACAATCCCGAGTTCGTCATCGTCAAGGTTGGCAAAGTAAGCAATGAATTCGCTCAACTCAGTTGAATGCATGTTCTGATGTCATTGGACCTGTTCCTGGCCCTGCATGTCTTTGGTCGAACGCCATACTTTTGGATGCTGAATTTCATCTGAAAACAAGTCGTACAAGAAAAGAAATGATTTCGACCCCCAGCTCGTCGATCAGAAATTGTATCTCGATCCTTGTCTCGTGACTGGCTTGCCCTGCCGATTAAGAGCAGGGACAGGTGCCGACTTCTCTCTCGTGGATCTCGTCACCTTTTCTTCATCGTATGCCACGACATTCTTGCGTCCTCTGGCTCTCGGTTTTGGTGGAGGCTCAGAATGTCGATGTCCTAATTCGGCCAAGGCAGTTGAGTTCTTCCATCTCAGGCATCGGTGTGTCTTGTCGCTGACATATGTCTTGGTTCGTGTGGACATCCTAGTCGGCGGTTCTTCAGATTCTTCTCGTGGTTCAAGATATGCAGCTCGTCGTTCCATGTACTTGATGATCAAGTCTCTCTGCATGTTGAGTTCCTTCTTGAGTTTCAATTCGCGACTTCCGCGTGAGTCCAGCCACCCGATCAACATGTCCAATTCCTCCGGAGTATCATAAAATGCCCATTCTTTGGCCGAATTCAAGTTGGTTGAACCTTCTTCCAGTTTCTTGCGCTCAGCTGGAGTCATTTGGAATCGTCGATAATAGGCCTGCTTGTCTGGTTCGCAAATATCGATGAACCCTTCCCGTTCCATCTCATCAGGTCCTTGCACCCAGATCCGACCATTGGCGTACTCAGCATCGGCAGTTGAACTATCTGGCAATCCACCATGCGGCATAGCATTTCTTTCGAACCACCAGTAGCGATTGCAGAACCGGTCTTTACCCAGTACTCGTGTTCGAGGACAGTCGGCTTCACGCAAATCTCCATCAACAACCACAATTTGCTCTTCAGCTTGTTCGATCTTCTCTCTCTCCTTTTCGATCTGTTTTAGAACCTTCTGGTATTCTTTACTACCTTTGTTTTGCTTCGCCTCGGCCGCTTTTTCTTTTCGTTCTTGTTCTTGCTCGCGTTTGCGCTTCCGTTCGGCTGCTCGATCAGCACCTCGTCGAAGAGATCGGGTCACAACGGGATCTTCGTCCTCGGAGTCAGCAATTGATATGTCACCATCATCCATTTTGGAGTTCTCCATGGCTTCCTCAAGCTCAGGCATGGGCGTAGGTGACTTTTCAGGTTCTGGTGCAAGCAATCTCCGTTCTACCTGAAGCTCTTTAAGCTTGGCTAGAGCATCTTTCCGAGCTCGTTGATGCTCAATTTTGACCTTTCTGTATTGAGTCATAGTATTGCTCATTTCTTCCAGGAAAGTCTTGACCGTCTTTGTCTCGAGGAACAGCTGGCAAATTATCTGCAGAGCCTCGGCACGGAGGTTGATATCCATTGTCGAGTACTGGATCCTCGCCGTTTCGATTGTAGGATCTGCATCTAACGGAGCAAGGTGCAGTAAAATTTTGTTGCAGACGTCGGTGACTCTCGGTCTACCAGCAAGCTGATGTAGCAATCCCACCATGACCAACTCCCAGCCGCCATTTCTCAGATCGCGTTTCTGAAGTCTTTGGATCCAAGTGTATTCTCCAAACATTTCAGCGGCTCGATGCTCAACCATTGACGAATCTTCTTCTGGTTCCGGCTCAGGTTCGGCAAACTGGACTTTGTTCAGGCTGCTTCGTGTACGCTTGGCTGGATATTCTGGCTCAGGTGTAGGTGTTGCCGGTTTGCTTTCCTCTTCTTCTTCCTCCTCATCCTCATCTTCCTCTTCGGGATCTGGAAGATCTGGAAGTGAAATCTGAATACCACCACCACCATCGTTCTCCGAGTTGACAAGTTGTTTGAGTACAGCACAATGGACCTCAACAAATAACTCACAATCAGCCTCGGGTGACGAGAAGAGCATTGCTTCTACAAAATCGTCAAACGTGAACGAGTCGATCTTGAGCACTTGACAATACACGTTGAGAGTGTTCCATGTCTCGAGCAACAAACCAACCGTTTCCGTCTTGAGACCTGTGATGACGTGACTCGTTGCTTCCGGATCATCACATTGTTCCTCTGCGACAAACTTGAGAGCTGGGCGATGCGTTCCATCTCGGGCTGGTTCGACATCAAGGTCATCGATGGGGTATTTAATGGGGGGTGGTGCAGGCGGTGGAGGCTGGGCAACGACTTGAGGGGGCATGTGGTGAGGCGGCATCGGAGGAGGGGGGTAGTAATGACCGTTAGGGGGCATTTGCGGTGCGTAGTTTCGATTGTATTCGTCCCAGCTGTAATAGGAGTTCCACTGGTGCGGTGGAGGTGCTTGCATATGGTCCCAAGATCGTGGTAAGAGACCTGCATCAGGAGGCATCTGTGGTGCCATCGGGCCCAGGTAGTAAGGTGGCGGGGGGTACATTTCGGGGTGTGGAGGCTGTTGAACAGCTTGTTGTTGATTCTTTCGACCTTTTCCGGCAGGCTTCAGTTCGGGGAGCTTAGGGGTTTGCCAGACACCAAACATACCCTCTCCTTGTTCAGCATTTTGCTGCTGCTGTAGCTGCTGCTGCTGCTTCTTCTCCGCCTTCTTGGCCGCGACCTTATTACCATACTGCAGGTGTGGAGGAACGTTGGTGTCGATTCGGAAGCGTTCAGCAATTTCGGGCTTGACGAGCCATGGAGCGCCAGTCCAGCCTTCCCTTGTCACCGTGTTCTTAATGAAAGACCGGAGCATTTGCTTGGTGAAGACTTTGCGATCTCTTGCAATGTGAGTGTCGTCTACCAAAGCCTCCTCGCCTGGACGATCAATAAGTCTGACAATGTATCTGGAGAAAGGTTCTCTTGCCACAGAACCGTTTGGGGCTTTGACCTCTGCGAATTTTGCTTTGTCTCGTACGCGACCGCTCAGGCGACTTCCGTCGTCTACAACAATCGTGACGAGTTCGCCCGGGTAGAAGTCGTTCTTGAAGTCATTGAAGACATCCTCGACCAGATTATCGATTCGCGAAACCGTGGAGAATTGGACTCGACGCAGGACAGGTTCTCGCAGTGCTTGAGGAAATGCTTCGTCGATTTCTCGTGATCCAGCTTGTTCACTCCGCAGCGCATCGAAGAAATTCAGACCAGAACGTCCCGATACTTCGCAGGTAAATCTCTTGGACTTGAAAAAGTCCATGCGCTCGAGGTATGCATCGTAGGAGGTGAATACTTCGTTGGACTCGGAGATGACCCAAACATCGGATTCTTGGTCGTCGATCTGAGGATGCGGCAGGTAACGGACAGGTTTTCTTTTGAAGAGCACCATCCCGGCGGGCGGAGGATGGTAGGTCTATGGCGAAAAGATCGGCGGGGTAGGTGGGAGGGCCAGAGGCACGAGGGGAGGAGTTCACGGGGCGCGCGACCTAGAATGTTGAAGTTTATGAGTTTCTCTGGACGTGTTTGCGGGTGCTCGGCGCTTGGACGCGGTCTGCAGAAGTCTTGCGAAAGGGAAGATCAAGTTAGATACGTACATGCAGCGAAACCAACGCGTCATGCGAACCAATATGGAGGATTGCAAACAGAAATGGGAGTGGTGGTGAGCACAAAGACGAAGAGAATTGTTTGTGGTGGTGACTGTGACAAAGGGAAGAGTCAAAGGCTCAAACATGAGAGGGAGGGAAAACACAATTCGAAATGCCCAGAAGTCGGCACTAGCAGGTAGATGAGGAAGTCAGAGGGGATGGTAAGTGGCAGTTGCAGTTGGGGAGTGGATCCCGGTCTGGGTCCCTGTTGTGGCTGCTTGTCACTTGGGTGGAGCCTTGTATGCGGTTTTTATAGCTGGGAAAGAGCATGGAGTGTATGGAGATCAGTTCTAGGGCATGCGGGAGGAATACGGCGACCATATGGTACGTGTTTAGTGCCCTCCGTGAAGACGGTGGGTCAGAGGGGAGGGACTTGAGAGACACGAGAGACACATGGTAGCATGAAATGGGTGACCCCCCGGAATGCCAAAGGTAAGAGCAGTATATGCTGGGGCGAATGTACGGAGAGACGGAGAGGGCGCCTCCCGTTGTTTACATGCAGTAGAAGCCGAATAGAAGAATGGCGACTGGCAATGAAAAATACACGATCGGCAAATGGGATGGGCGCCAAGCCTTCAGGCGTGTATGGCCCGCTACTGTCGCTACTTACGGTGTCCTCCATCAGAGCCAATCAACGCCCCCTTGACACCTTGCCTAGCCATGGTCACTCATCAATCCTTCAATTTGGGCCATTTCACAAGCATATTTGTACTCATTCGATCCCAACTGACGAGCTGAGTCCATTGCCGTCATGCGTAGCTCTTCAAAAGCCCTTGTTATCGCGTAGCAACCCATTATCAGCCCTGGACGCCGACTATCCTCGATGCATTCCTCTGGCTGCCTCTGTGGACATCGGCTCCAGGCCCCGTATGCCTCCGCGAATGGGCGTGAGAGGCCACTGGAGGCACCCAAAATCATCAGCCCGCGAACGAGACCTCTGTTTCACGCGATTCGCACAGCTGGGTTCTGAAGTTCATTTCACGCGGCTATTTAAATTATTGTACGTACACTCAACCATCTGTGCCCTACTTGCATGGCCCGGAAGGTCATTTTCAGGACAGATAACACACCATGAACCCCAACCACGAACCCAGCACTCCTATTGCCGAGTACGTGCTGATAAACATCAGAGGTAGAAATTCATATCTCTGCCCAAACACCACTCCGTGAAGAATTGAACAGTAGACCATCAACGGTACTGACGTCGCAATGTATAACAGAGCAAATCGATCAAGCAGAAACACTCTTCTCCGTGATGGTGCAGGGGCCAGCTGGTCAAAAGTGTAGAGGAAGATGATCAGCCATGACACCGTATATACCACTTTGATCGGGAATTCGGCCTGAGTAAACAACAGTGGGAATAAGGAAACATGACCAGCAACAGCCAAGGGACGAAAGCTGGCCAGATAGGATCGATCCTTGATTGCGACGAGACTGAAGGGTATGATGACCAAGAGTATCGCTTTCTCATGGACATGCCAGCCGAACAGGAACGAAGCGTACCCGCAGAGCGTAAGAGCCCCGACAAAGGATTCCCACGTTGGCGCGAACCAGAGCTTCGTCAAAGCCACGGCCTGGAAAGCGAGTGTGAGCCCAAAGCATTGCCGAGCAGTGATCTCCGGAAGGACGGCAAAAGAAGTGTCGCCCACCAAGCCGCGCGTGACGCTGTTAACAGCCGTCTCATCCACTTTCAATCCAAGGTAAGGCGCAGCCACTATCAGCACCCTGTCCAGGAAAGAATACACCGCCCACGCATTTGGGGCCCAATACGCATGACAGAGTCCTCGTGCAAATGGGAAAAGTCGGCTCTTCAATTGGTCCAACTGGCCCCAAGCGGCAAAAGGACCAAATGCTGTTGCGAAGATGCCGACTATACTAGTCCCCAGTTTTATGACATTCATAAACTGAGGCCTAAGCATGTTCTTGGGGTTGAGGCAATAGACCCGAAGTAGGTAGACAAAGTAGGCCGGCGCCAGGTAGAGATAGATATGCTTGAAGCATAATAGCACGGCAAACAGAATGCCACTCAGCAGCATGGTCGATTCCTTCCTTGCAAAAACGATCGATAATATCAATATGCCGTAGAGAAATCCATTGTACTGAAAGTGAATGTGGTCAATGATCAGAAATCCAGGCGAAAGTAGGATTGACAAGGCCACAGCATGGCTCCGTTGCCGCGTCGAGGCAGGTGAAGATTCAGTGTATCTGGTTCATCAGCACTTGATCCTCGTGCGTGAGCTTCAACCTACTTGTTAAGGGCATAGACAAGGAGCAATTCTGTGACAATGACAGAACTCCGCTGAAAACATGTGGTTGACCAGGAGTCATAGTTCAAATTCTGAATTTGTACCATTCCAGCATCGATGAAACTCGCCGGCCAAGACAGAAGCCACTCGAAGAGTGCAAATGCCGGAGGATAGTCTAGAGTCCATTCTGAAGTTGCCTATGATGGTGTCAGAGATGTTCCGCTCGAGGGACACTGAATTTCCCGGACCTCGTAATACCACTTCTTGACAGGCAACGAATGGGTGATGGCGAGCCAATTCCGATGGACCTCAAAATCCGTAGAATGATATGCCGGGAAAAGTAGAATCTTCAAAGCAGTAGCCACAACAGCTGTTTGGAGCAATGAAGGCCATCGATCATGACTCGGCTGTTTAAGCCCTACCTGTCTCCGTTCCTAGGGGAGCGTTAGCGAGCTTGAGATTCCTGATATAGACAGCTATACGAAGACCTACAGGGATGATCGGTGTCTTGTCGCGAAACTGGCTGATCACTTGTGAGACAGTGGACGCCATGGTGAGCAAGCATGCCTTAGTTGGGGAGACGAAGTGTCCCTAAAAGCAAAGCAACTGGTCACCTGTACCCAGGTAGTTAAACGAAGATCAATGTGTGACTTGCTCAGTAGTCCACCGTAGTAAACCTGGAGACTGATACGGCACATCACAAGTCTCAATATAGAAGGTGCGCATGCTCCGTGGCTCCCCAGAGTGTCCCGAAGAAGTGTCCTGTCGCAGATGCTGGTCATTGACATGGGATGACAAATTGTGCCTGAATCAAAGGCCTTTTCTCCTTCTGCTATTACTTGTATCTTATGGAATCATTGGAGGGTTTTAAACACCATGTTGCTTTTCAGAATCTGAACGTTCGTCATCTCGTTGAACCGTCTCCAGTTACCGTCGACATTGCACGCGAGATTCGCTACTGTGTTATTGCTGTTTGTGTTACCTGGGCCACTGTATCAATAGTCAAGAGTTGGATGTCCAATATCAGAAGCGCTTCACCCTAGGCACGGCATCTGTCTGCCATTTTCTTTGTGGAAGTCTGGTTTGAGACTGTTTTACCTTGGAGCTTTGTATTCTGCGACCAAACACCATCAAGTTCAGGAACAAGATTTGTACAACATAACAAGAAATCATGATGATCTTTCTACTCTCCCTCCTCTGGGCAGCTGTCTCGACAGTCCTGGCGCAAGATGTCTTCGAGGCAATGTCCTTCGGCCACAAAAACACCCTCTCTCCCAACTCCTTCGCCATCCCAGGCTGGGCCATGCTCGGTGAAGGGCACGTGCCTCAACTTCTCTCAGACAAAGTCATCCTCACTCCTCCCTACGGCGGACACAAGCACGGCGCATTGTGGACGGAACAGAAAAACAATTTACAAGAATGGTCGGTGGATTTCAAATTCCGAGCGAGTGGTCAGGACCGTGGGAGTGGAAACGCGCAGCTCTGGTACGTGAATAATGGAGAAAAGACAGTGAGCACGTCAAGTCTATACACAGTGGGAAAGTTTGAAGGTCTGGCCATTGTGGTAGACACGGTCGGCGGAGTGCAGAAGATTCGAGGCTTTCTGAATGACGGGTCGATTGAATTCAAGAGCCACAAGCACGTCGAGGCAATCGCCTTTGGGCACTGCGACTACGTCTACCGCAACCTGGGCCGTCCGTCACACCTTAACGTCAAATACACTCGTTTGGGCGGTCTCGAAGTGCGCATCGACGGCAACATGTGCTTCGCGACCGAGAAAGTGAGCCTCCCAACCGACTACGGTTTCGGCATGACCGCGTCCTCGGCAGACCCTCCGGACTCAATCGAAGTCTTCGCCTTCACTCTCGCATCCGCCACCTCCAATCCTCCCCAGCAACAACAGTACCAACAACCCATCGGCGGCCAGAACCAACAAGCCCAGCCGCAAGGCGGCATGTACCAAATGGATGACACGCCCGCATCATCCTACACCACCTCGGACGCCCAATTCGCCGACCTGCACAACCGCCTCAACCTGCTCTCCAAATCCATCTCGAACCTGTTCGCCGAGCTGTCGCGCGTCAGCGCCGTGCAGGACGCCCGACATAACGAGCTCCTCACGCGTATCCCGTCGTCGCAGTCGCTCTCCTCGCTCGATGGCCGCGTGTCCAACCTGGACCGCATCATTTCATCCCTCGAAAGTGAACTCAGATCCTCCGACCACAAGGGCCAGTTCGCCAAACTGAGCGAGCAGATCACACAGACGCATTTGGGAGTCACGGAACACGTGCCGGAGCGGTTGCGGGAGTATGTCATTGCGCATACGCCGCGCATCGGCTTCATCCTGTACAGCTTCATGGCGTTCCAGACGTGTTGTGTTGGCGTGTTTGTGTGGTACAAGTGGCGGAAGAGTACCATGCCAAAGAAGTACTTGTGAGGTGGTGACCTGCTGTTCCTAGGGCTGGAGGCTCTAGGGATTGGAGAGTCCATGTATTTTTCTCGCGTTCGGGTGACGAGACTGGGGTGAGGAGTAACTCTCCACGGGCGTGGAGAGAGGAGATTCAAGCATGACACATGACAGTAGCATCAAGCATGCACGGACTTGGATATGCATACAAGACTGAAAAGACCTAGGTCGTAATGAAATGTCTTTGAACGGCGAGTCCTACCAATGAATGCATGGTAGTGGTTGGTGCTGGTCATATCTAAATTCTCTTGTCTATCCGTGTCAGTGTGGCGTGAATACCCATTCCGCCTAATGCCTAGAAGCCTTCATCTCTCTCATCTCATCTAATCATTCCCAACGTCTCTTCTTCTTCTTCATGAAATCGTCGTCGTTGCATCTCCCCAAACCCCCGCCTTCTCTGCACTTGTGAACCCAAATTCTATGGCTTACAGCGATACGCAAATCTCGGATACAGACAGCACTCTCTCACGGTCCAGCGGCCACAAATCCACGCGAGCAGTCTTTCCAGGCCGAAGCCATATCCACCGTGCGGACTGGACCCGTAGCGTCTCTGATCGGTGTACCAGTAGTAGTCCTTCGGGTCGATGCCCTCACGCTTGTACCCGGCGAGCAGCTCATCGAAGTCCCAGATCCTCATACTGCCACCTACGATCTCGCCCACGCCGGGCATGAGCACGTCGACCGACTCCGTCACACGAGGGTCATCCTTGTCCCTGGGCATGTAGAAGGCTTTGATCTCGGCGGGGAAATGGGTGAGCAGGATCGGCACGTTGAGGATGTCTGTCATCTTGCGCTCGGCGGCCTCGGCGATGTCGTCGCCAAATGAGTGCGGCTTGTCGTCTTCGTTAAGGATGTTGTGCTCGACGAGCCAGTCGATGGCGTCGGCGTAGCGCATGCGTTTGAACGGGCGAGACGGGGCCTTGAAGTCCGGGTTGAGCTCGGAGATGTACTTGGAGATAAGCGGGTCGGCGAGGATGAGCTCCACGACGCGCGAGACCAGGTGCTCGATGTGGTTGAGCAGGTCATCGAAGCTGATGAAGTCCATTTCGCCCTCGATGTGCGTGTACTCGCTCAGGTGGCGCCGTGTCAGGGATTTCTCCGCCCGGAAGGATTTCTCAATGCAGTACACGTCACCGAGCCCAGGCAGGCAGGTTTCCAGGTACAATTGCGAGGATTGCGTTAGGTAGGCCTGTTCACCGTAGTAGTCGAAGCTGAATAGGGTCGCGCCGCCTTCGACTTGGGTCTGCACCATGGCGGGAGGGGAAACCTTGGTGAATTCCAACTCTTCGTAGGTTTTCATGAATGCGCGTTCGACGGCGGCACGGACTTTCATGACTTTGGACGACACATCGCCGCGGAGAGTCAGGTGGCGGTTGTCGAGGAGCGTCTGGATGTCACCGTCTGGTTGTACCTTGTTGGTGATGGCTTCCTTATCGCCCACCGCGGCGCTGATGATGGTGAAATAGTCGGCATGTAATTCGCGGTTGAGAGGGGCATGGGCGCCAAGGGGCAGGGCCTTGAGCTCGCCACGGATCTCCATGGACGTTTCCAGAGTCAGGGTCATGGCGGCATAGGTCTTGGTCAATTGGCCCGTAAAGACACACTGCATGAGCCCCTTGCCATCTTTGAGGGTGACAAAAATGACGTCTTTCTGAGACCGCAGGTGGTGAACCCGACCGAGCACTCTCACCCGGGTGCCTTTCGAATCCGCGGTGCCTAGGGTGATCTTTTCTGGGTCGACGGTGTTGAGCTTGATCCGAATTGGTGCAGGTAAGGACTTGTCTTCTTCAAGGACGACTTTCTTGGCCTCTTCGAGCACAGCCTTTCGCTTTTCGGCACCTTCCTTCTCTCGGATCGCTAGTTCTGCCGCCTTGGCCTGCTTTTTTCGGTGTGCGTCGTAGAGGTTGGTGGCTTTCTTGAGTGCGGACTTGCTGGCAGGTTTCCATTCCAACCGGGAGGATGGGTCACCGTTGGCATCTACTGGACCGGTTTCGGATTTCCTGGTTTGATATGTGGCCTTGGGCTGTTGGATCATGGCATAGAGCAGAGTTTTGTAAGGGGCAGCTTCGGACCCGACTGCCGAATCGTCATCGCGACCGACGTCTTCGTCAATGTAAATTGTGTCAGCCATTTTGGAGATGTCAGAAGGGTAAAGGGAGCCACGAGATTGAAAGTTTTATAAACAATTGAAAAATCTTGGTGACTCAAAAAAAGAGGCTGCATGAGTCAAGGTGGGCTGCGTTTTGGGCTTATCTGATCGACCGACACTTAGGACACTTAGCGTTTCGGAACGGCGGCTAATCGCGCGCTTGCTGGTGATGGACACACTAAAATGGATTGGGGTACGGGCCCCGGCGGCGCTTAGATCTTTCCATCAGGGGAGGGAGGGGAGGGAGTGTGCTGTCAGTGAAAGGGAATGGCCTAGACTGAATGATTCACCTATCCATTCACTCGGTGCCAGACTCGGACACTGTGAGGGGCATCTCAATGCATGCTAATATTGCTGTTGGTCTCACAAGCGCGAACAAAGCTCTCCTGGCCAATCAAGGGAAGAAGCAATCAAAGTGAACGCCACAGGTCAATGAAAATGTCTCCATCAAGCTGTCATCATCAGTAGAGATGATTAATTGACCACCAAACTCACGAGGAGTCTTCATGACACGGCCAGGCACCGACCAGGGCTTCTCCATATTTGCAATCTTTTTGGGCCATAGCGTTGGTCGACCTGCATCAGCCCGCAGATTGACGCCTCCCCAGTCAGGATTCCCATCGTGGTCATCTTGCAGCTTGCAGCCACAGCGTGGAAACCTTGTTCATCTCTTTTCTCCTGTATCAGTTGCTCAAACACAGTTGCAGATTTACAGTTGCCGATGCCGTGGTGTGTCAGATCAATAGGCTCAGGAGTTCCAGGCAGGCCATGGAATGAGGTTTCGGCGGCCCCAGGTGTTGGGTATGGCTATCCCTCCCCCTTATTTTCCGATCCCCTTCGCTAACTAGCCTCCTAATAAAAGTCACTAGCCACTTCAATTTGGGGCCTTTTCCACCCCGGTCAGTCTCAGTCTCAGTACCCGTACCTTTCTTCACTCATTCTTTTGCTTGCTCTTCTCAGTTTATTGCTGCTCTCCTTGTCTTTCCATCTTCTCTGCTTGCACCTCTTCCCGCTCATATTTATCCTTCACTTCTATTCCGTCCTTTTATTCCCTTCATTCACTCGTTCACTTCCTCTACACGCGCCTGTTCTTCACATAGACGATATTTTGTACCGGTTCGATCTTCGATCTTCGACAAACATCCCTTCGTTTTGTACAGAAATTCGAATTCCAACTTTGTCGGATTCAATTCCTCCCTCTCACCATCAAGTGTCCATCTGTCGTCAGTCGTTGTGTGCTTGTTGCCTATTCTTTCGACGCCCCGCTCTCGAGCTCGACCTTTGTCCTTCTTTTCCCTCTACAGCAGAAATTCAAGCTGTCCTTGGACCGAGTCCTGAGGACACAATCATTCAGTAATCCCACATGCTTGCAGCAATGCAGAGTCAGGACGTGTTTGGGGGGCTTGGTGGTCGTTTTGCTTCTTCAAAATATGCTACCGATAATACTTCAGGCTTCAGCCATGGCGCGTACAATCCCAACCAGGCAGGCTATCCTCCTTTCGCCGATCGTAATCTGAGAAAGCCTATGATTCCCTCCATTGCCACGTCGACCAAAGACCAACAACAACATGCTTATAATGTTACGGAGCAGACTCCGCAAACTGCTTTTGACATGAATTTCACTCCTCTGTTGCCTTCTCAGCTCCTGCTCGGCAGCCCATTCCAACCTGGGTCACCTGGTGCTTTTGCCTCTCCGCAGTTTCCCACCTTCAATCGCTTTACCCCGGGAACAAATGCTCTTCACAGCCAGACTCAGCAATATCAACAGAATCAGCAAGCTCAGGCCCAGCTTCAGAGTCCCACACAGGCCAATGCCAATCCTCTTTCTCCCCAAGCATATCCCACCATGATGTCCCCCCAGAGCTACACTGCACAATCTCCCACGGGCTTCAGTGGGCTGGGTGGTGCTGCCTTTGGACAATACCAGCCTATGGTCGGTAACTCTTGGATGACCACTACCAGTCGTACTGTCTATTTGGGCAACATCCCTGCCGACACTCCAGCCGAGGAGATCTTGGGTCACGTTCGGAGTGGTCAGATCGAATCGGTGAGGCTACTGCCTGAGAAGAACTGCGCTTTCATTTCATTCCTGGATAGCAGCTCTGCCACACACTTCCATTCTGACGCCATCTTGAAGAAACTGTCGATCAAAGGACATGATATCAAGATCGGCTGGGGCAAGCCATCTCAGGTGCCTACTTCTGTTGCTCTGGCTGTGCAACAGTCAGGCGCATCGAGGAATGTCTACCTGGGTAACTTGCCCGAGGACGTCAACGAGCAGGAGATTCGGGAGGAGCTGGGCAAATTCGGGCCAATCGATACTATCAAGATGGTGCGAGAGAAGGCTATTGCTTTTGTTCACTTCCTGTCAATCAGCAATGCCGTCAAGACAGTTGCACAACTCCCGCAGGATCCGAAGTGGGGTCCCCCTCGTCGTGTCTACTATGGCAAAGACAGATGTGCATATGTTTCAAAAACCCAGCAGCAGAATGCAGCGCAATATTTGGGCATAGCACCTGGATATGCCCATGTGCTTAACGGCGCTGACCGTGATTTGATCTCCAATGCTCTTGCTCAACAATCAGTCGCCGCCGCTGCTGTTGCAACCACAGCCGGGGGTGTAAACAATCTTGGAAACCGGACTGTTTATCTTGGAAATATTCATCCTGAGACCACCATCGAAGAGATTTGTAACGTGGTTCGCGGAGGTCTTCTCCACCATATCAGATACATTCCAGACAAGCACATCTGTTTTGTGACTTTTATCGACCCAACATCAGCGGCATCCTTTTACGCTTTGAGCAACCTCCAAGGGCTAATGATTCACAATCGCCGATTGAAAATTGGTTGGGGCAAACATTCGGGAGCTCTTCCTCCTGCCATTGCACTGGCTGTAAGCGGTGGAGCTTCTCGAAATGTTTACATTGGCAATTTGGATGAAAGCTGGAGTGAAGAGCGACTGCGACAAGATTTCTCTGAATATGGTGAGATTGAGCTAGTCAATACTTTACGAGAAAAGAGCTGCGCTTTTGTCAACTTCACAAACATTGCCAATGCCATCAAAGCGATTGAAGCGGTTCGTCAGCGCGAGGATTATAAACGATTCAAGATCAATTTTGGCAAGGACAGATGTGGCAATCCTCCACGCCAAAACTTGAACAATGCGAACGGCAACCAGGGTCGTCTCCAGGGCTCCATGGACGGTGCTGGTTCTCCCGCTGGGATGAATGGGTTTGAGCATGCAGTTTCGCAGTCGAGCTCCAGCCCAACCAGATCTACTATCCCGACTGGCCCTAAGGCTTCGTTCGCACCACAGCCCCAGCCTGCGCCTCGTCAATCCGCTACAACTGCTCCAACTGCCTCCGCCATCTTGAACGCCGGCAACAACAACCCATTGACAATGTATTTGACACATGTGTCTCAACAACAGGCCCAAGCCGAGCAAGACCTGCGCGATGACACGTTGACATTTGCTCAACTTCAGCAGCAACAAAACCAAGTCTTGGCCAACCAGCAGGCTGCTCTCTACGGCGAAATGCCCAATGGACACAGTGGACTTGATGTACCATCTCCGTCTCATGTTCCACGACAAAACAGCATCAGTGGTGGCTTTGGTGGCAGCTCTCTCAGCAATGGGGCATCGACCACGATTGGAGGTCTTTTGGCTCCCACCAATACCGGGCTAGGAGCCAGCAGAAGCTCTCACTCTCGAGCAGTGTCCCTGCCCGCATTTTCCCAAGAAATTTTTGGCGGCCAGCCATCAGGTCAACAGGGTTTATCGTCATCTCGTGGTTTCGGAGGAGGCCATGCCCCACAAGGCAGTTTCGGAGGATTTGGATCTGCATTCGGAACAGGGTTCGGTACGAGTGGATTTAATGGATTGGGTCTTACCAGTGACAGCCGAGGAGGGCTCTCTGGCTGGGCAGAGGAGGAAATCGGAGCGAAATAACTATGTTCTAATTGACGTGGTTTCTTTGGATTAGTGGGTATACGGTGCGCATGTGTGCTTTATGACATCTTTCGGGGGGATTTGCGAATATCTCTGTGTTCTAATACTCTTTGCTTCGGGCACGGCGACCGGGTCGATCCGATGCAGCTAATGGACCTGCATCCATGTGTTATTTCTGAGTGGGTGCCTATGGCGGCGTCTCAAAAGGTGAAGATGAAGCAAACCAGGTGTGTAAATATATTGGCCAGAAGAGAGATGCCAACCTACAGTTCCCACTCGGCAGTGGTGTAACAATGCTAGATAGCTATTAGGTTCCAAAGGGAAAGATGGAAGAACTTTCAGAAATGATGCTCGTGCAGCGATACCCTGTTGAGCCATTGAGTTTTTAGCTCAGAGTTCGAAAAAAAACGCGCCATCGGGAGATGCTTGAAAAGCCCAACGCGTTCGGGCTACTCGTACTAGTAGTACCTGGGGAGTGACGGGCCACTGGTGGTGGTTGTCATGTTGAACAAGAGTATAATTCGCCAAACAAGACGACGCGACCGACCAAACTACTCGACTTCATCAGCCTAAGCTTATCACCTGTCACAATCAGGATTGCGAAATCTCCTTTGGAAACTTGGCTTTTTTCCAGGCGCAGGAGTTGCGCGTCCAGAGCCTTGCCAGATTGAGCCTTGGACAAACGCCATCGAGCCATCGCTGGGAAGTGTTTTCCATTTGAGCGACGCCAGTCTGCGCCAGTCTGATAGAGTTAGTGGGAAGACATGGGATGGCTTGCTGAAGAACCCGGGAAGCCTCGTGTAGACCCTCGTATGTCAAAAGGTGTAGATTAGGATGTCGGACGCAGGAGAGATCCTCGGTAGGGGATCCAAAGACCCGGGGCCCAGGGGACCAAGGGACCAAATGGGTAGGAGCGTTAACTAGACACCTGGACAGCCACTTAACAGCCCCCTTAAGCCTTTTACCCCCCCAGGCTCACCACGCCTTAGGCACCGCCCAATGCAATGTGTGCCACTCCAGACTGCAGCGGAACAGTGGCCCCCAACTCTCAATGCTCAGGGTAAATGGTTATTACTCGTCCATGTCCGTCCATCTGCGCTCCATTCCACATCTCTACACCACGTCCTTCTTCAGCTGTTGTCACCATCCTCGCGCTCTCCTCTCACAACTTGTCATTTCCGGTAAATGTCACTGCCTCTCTTCCTGAAAGACTAGACTTCTTCCAGAATTCCTCCCTTTCTTGAGCATAACCACGCCCTTTTTTCTTTTGCTGGTCAATCTTACTCTTTTTCCAAATCCCGAATCGCTGGGGCCGTTGACCGCCCTGTCTTCCACCGTCGACCGCGATCGTTGACCTGCCCTTCGCTCTTATCCTACCGTTGTGAGTCTGTGGTGTGGGAAAAAGAGATGGAATATCGATCTGACTGAAAATATAGTCATTCAATTGTTCAGAATCACACAGGGAAATCTATCCGAGAAATTCACGACAGGACATACCCCATCACCGCCCACTGGTAGAGTCGCGGTCCGACAGAATCTGAAGTGAGACTTGGAAAGTTCTCTTCTTGAATCTATTTCACACCTCGTCTTTCCTGGCGACCTTTCATCAACAGTAAGTCAGTCACAATCATGGTTGATTTCAAGAAATTCATGCCTGGTGGGCAGAACCCAAAGGTCAACGCCCTTAGACCGATCAATCCTTCTCGAATCCGACGACTTGAAAACGATATCCACGAGCTTGACAACGACGGGATGGTTGTAGCCACGATCAAGTGAGTCACTACACACGACGGATGGATGAAATTTATGACTGACATCTACGGCCAGATGTGTGGTTGTTGGGGACGGTGCTGTCGGCAAGACATGCTTGTTAATCTCATACACCACCAACAAATTCCCTTCGGAATATGTCCCTACAGTCTTTGACAACTATGCTGTGACGGTGATGTGAGTTCTGTCCACAGATTACAGGTCGTGCGACCACATGGGATTTACACCCTTTGCGATACCCCGTCATCTATTTTAGCTCACATTCGTTAATCTGATTCACACCTGAAACGTCCTCTACCCGGACTTGAGCACTGACTCGAAATTTCTAGGATCGGCGACGAGCCATACACCTTGGGACTTTTCGATACTGCTGGACAAGAAGATTATGATCGCCTTCGACCATTATCATATCCTCAAACCGATGTCTTCCTTGTCTGCTTCTCTGTCACTTCACCGGCATCATTTGAGAACGTCCGAGAGAAATGGTTCCCAGAGGTTCATCACCACTGCCCCGGAGTTCCATGTCTCATCGTTGGTACCCAAACCGATCTTCGAGATGACCCGTCCGTACGTGAGAAACTCGCCAAGCAGAAGATGCAACCAGTCCGCAAGGAAGACGGTGAGAGAATGGCCAAGGATCTTGGTGCAGTCAAATACGTCGAATGCAGCGCATTAACCCAGTACAAACTGAAGGACGTGTTCGATGAGGCAATTGTGGCAGCACTAGAACCTCCCCCGAAGAAGAGCAGTAAGAAGTGTACCATCTTGTGAAAAGGACCGGCCTAGACGCGTTTTTGGGGAATCCTAAGGCGTGCGGATTTCGATTGTCTTCTTCCGAGGTTTGTGATACTCCCGCTGTATCATCAGCTGAAATTTCCCTCACGCTAATCGGATTTTGGATAGCACCAACACTTCTTTTCTTCTTTTCCTTCGGGTTCTTTTCAAACACCCCTGTTGGCTCATCTTGGGAGTCATTCTTGGACAAATGGATACCATCAAAAAATGGATTACACCGAAGCTTCTTTTACCTGGGACGAAAAAGAGACAGACAGATAACGGATCCGATAAGTGAAAAATTGACAAGGATGAATCCACATAAGCACAAGTCCAATGTGTGAAACCCTTGGTCGGACAGGATTTTGTTCTCGACAACGACATGTTAGCTGGAGTTTCACAACATCACACTGGGGAGGAGGACATCTTGGGATTGGGGAACGTGCGTGCACACTGCTTGACATGGGGATCCTTTTTTTCTTTCGGGCTTGACCTTGAAATTCTTGGGAGGCATTAGGCGTCTGTTGGCGTTGCTCTTTCAAGCCCGGGCTTTCTTTCCCCCAAATTTTCCTTCACCCCACGAACGAGCTGGACTTAAACTTGAAATGAGCTCGGATCAAAGAGACTTCTTTTCCACCGATGAATCCTGTGTACTGTTCCATTGGCCTTCTTGCTCGTCTTGTTTGATTTGCTTTGCTTTTGTCGTTGTTGTTTCTTTTGGCGCCCACGAATCGACCCTTGTTTCATTCCACATCACGTGCACGCTGACCAGAGGACAGAAGGGCCCAGGCTTTTGAGTACTTGAAGTCGAATAGCCCAAGTTTCCACGTCGCATCGTATTCGCAAGTACTTTCAGTTGCTAATTGCGTACAGGGCCAAGCATGTCGTTACACTACGCAGTATTTCGACCCCCAGAAGACGAATGACGAGTTGACAGCACCGTACCAGTAAACCAGCAAACCGGCTGAAACCAGAACCAATGCAGGACTCAGCGCCCAGGACTGATTAAGTAGCTAAGTATTCTGACCGCTGGCCAAGCACATGCAGTGCCACACAAGCAAACATGGAGTTTGGATTCGGACTGGATTCGAGACAATTGTCCCCATCCATGGCGACCCAGGCCCATGCCCCAAGTCCAGACTCGAATCTCTCGAGCTGCGCGTACTTTGCAATCGATTTTTTTCCTTTTCGAAAAAAATAGAATAATAGTAATAATCATACGAGTTACCTAAATTTGGCCGCAAGACCCTTGTATATATGGATGGATACTTCGGTGTTCCAACTTGGAAGCCTACTAGAGCGGAATGATATCTCAAAGCCAGGCCTGGCCTGGCCTATCTCAAAACTCTTCTTCTTTTTCTTTCTCCCTTAAGCGATTTGCTTGATTGCTTGAATGACCGATTAACTGACTGGTTCAATATGCGTGAGACGCAGAGAGTGCAGACATCCCTCTAGTTTTGATTTCACCTGGACTATCTAACACTGGCACACCGGACTAGTAAGTTTTTTTCTCTCAAAAAGGCAGATTCGCTTGGCTCGTGGGGTTTTTCTCGCCAGGAACAATTTGAAAAACTCGAATAACATCATACATTGCCACTGTCTGTCTAGATCGATGAATTCGAGCCCTATACAAAGCGTGAGCTAGTCAGTTCTTTTTCCTCTGTCTGACCTACTTGTACTTCGTAGCTCGCTTCGTCTGAAGCTTATGCTATATCAAACAGCGAACGAAAGGTCAGTCAGATGTGATGTTGAAAGTGTGGACAAATGATGTAGACGCGCTACCACGTATATATTGCATACGACATGCATATGCTAGAAACAGGGTCCAACCGTTCCGTTCTGTTCCATTCTCAACCGATCTGAGTCGCAAAGGCTTGGAACGCCCCAAAGTCACCTACAGTACCTAGATAAGGCGGTGGTAAACCACCCAATACTGCCCAGAAAGCGCTCGTCACGCGAGATACATATCATTGTGTGCCCGGTGTTGCCGTCCAAGTGCAAATACCTACAAATATATCCTTACATTTGCATGTATGCATACCCTTGACTCAATCCGATCGAAAGGGATATTTGCGATGGAGAAAAAAAGCAACTTGCAAATTGGCGCAACAAGCAAGCAAGCAAACCTCGGATCTCGCTCGCTTCGTTCGGTAGTCTTTCGATAGTGCTACCACCCTTTCCATTTTTTTCCCCTAGCCTACTCGGGCGCGGATGCGGATGCGGATGTGGATGCAAGACGCAGGACGCAAGACGCAGGACGAACAGTTTTTTAGGAATCAAGGTGGCGACGGGAACGGGTACTGTACTCGCTACTCCTCGTATACATGCATATCTACCTAGGCAGCGAAGTAGGTACTTACATCTACAGGCATAGCAGGATAGCCGCTGCCCTTGAGTTACGGAGTCCCGAGACAGTAAACATTGAAGGATCAAACTTAGGAGCGAGTGGCGAGATTGAGGGCGAGAGGGTGAAATATGTATTCAATTGATCCGGCCCCCCGGTGTACATTCATGTCCACATCGCTGACTGCATTGCAATGCACTTGCAGCTCGACGCATACTGTACCTAGGTAGCTAATATGTGAATAAGAACTCTCCCTCTCCCCTCTTACACACTCTCAAAAAAGTACAAACCCCGGGATCCCCTCTCTCTCCCCTCTCTCAGGTGCGCGCGCGAAAGAGACCCCATGGGGTTCGTTTTGGTTTTTCAGACTCCCGTTCCCAGTTCCCATTTGCATATCCATACACACAAACACGCGCGCGCCCTCTGATTAAGTGCTCGTTGGCACTGATCACAAGGCGTAGTGAAAGGCAATTCGAGAAAGAGGAGAAGACTGAGAAGTAAATGCGCCGGTAAAAATTCACTGTACCGACACCATCCCATTGTCCGATAAGAGAACTACCATGGGAAAGATGAAAAGCTTGTCTGGCTCCAGAAAATAACGGTGCCAGATATCATCGAGCTCAAGAACCCATCTCCATGCCATTGCCGTTTTCATTACCAAATTGAGAAAGAGGATGGTGACTCGATGATGACTCGTACTGTGCGTTCGTCGATGTCGCCGAGGTGTTCGCTGGATAAACTAAACTGTCAAGCCACATGCCGTCCCGCTCATGGCCAGGTTTCTGGGCCGCTCCCTTCGTGGCCGATTCATCAACGGGAGCCTGTGAAATTTCTCGAGTAGAATTCCATCCAGTTCGTTCATCGTCGGCATCCTCACCGCTACCATCATCATCATCATCATCAGATCTGTCACCATTCATCAATTTTGGTTTCGTCTCGTTGACAGGAGGCATTTGTAAGGCTGGGTCAATGGGTACATCTTGATCTCGTGCTGGTGATAGCACATCGAATCCCCCACCTCGTAAGACCGGATCGATGTTGGGATCTTGTGCTGGAGGGAGTTGATCACCATTGACATGACCATTGGAACTCGTGGGAGCGTCAGGCAAGGGATCATCACCACGATTCAAAACCGCAATTCTGTTATTGATGAGCTGTTGTAGCTGGAGTAACCGATCCATTTCTGCTTGTTCAGTAAGCCTCACGACCTTATCGGGAGCTTCGCTGATCAACTGATTAGTTAATTCGGCCAAAGAATCTCCGGAATATCCGTCGATTCCCTTTTGTGACATGTCAGCAAGATGTAGGACAGCTTGTTGTTCTCTGATTGATCGATTTCGAAGCGCAGCGTTGGCTTTGGCAGTCTCGGTAATGGCAAGAGCATTAGCACCGGTGAAAAATTCTGGCTCTCGAATCTTGACGATGGTTTGTCGAGGTGGGTGATGTAAAACAGCACCGTCAGGTCGATACTTTTTGCTGCGAATTTTCTTCGGGCCATCCATCAACCTTGGCAATGATTGATCTTCATACCAGCTCTTCTTGACTCGATCAATGAAGTCCAGTCGAATTGCCATCTCGGGGATTCGATAAACTTTACCATGCATCTGAACTTCCTTGGTCTTGTCGAGTTCTGGTTGATCCTTCACGAGCTCGACTTCGATCACACCATTGTTTCTGAAACCACGGGCTGTAGGAACGTCCAAAGGTATGGCATTCTTAGGCTTTCGTGGTCTGGGGATACGTCCAAGAGCACCTGGTGCCTTTTCAGCTTGTCGACTGACGGCCAAGAGATCATGATCGATATGAAGAGGGCATCGCCATGAAGCACCTGGTTTATCACCGGCACGACGACGAGGAGGAACAGCCAAAGGTGGATCAATGCAATCCAGATGCCATTTGGCAGGACAAAAGTCACAGGGAATGATGTCGCGCCCACCCGAAGTTTGTTTGCAGTAGTAGCATCGGATGATGTTGCCTTTGCTGTCGCGCGTTTCCTTGTAATTCGGTTCTTCAATGAATCCAGCTCGATTCATCCTACCGACGTTGATTTGAGTCCGAGGAAGGCCAACTTCTTCGTATTCGCCTTCGTCGCCGGTGCGCACGCCTTCAAAGTACTCACGAATGTCATGAGGCAATGAGTAGGCTTTGGGAATAACATCATCGACTCGGCGAAGGACCAGACCCAAAAGACCAGTGGGATAAACTGCATCTCTGGTTCGTCTCGCCACACATCGTGGGCAGAACCATTCACCCTCAACCTCTTCGTCGGGATTCAGAGGTGGCTCCAAACATGCGTGATGGAACGAGTTGGTGCAGCCATCACAGCACAAGAGCTTTCCTTCGCCACCGCACGAGGCACAAAATTCATCATTGTCCTTGAGAAAGCAGTCAGTAACTGAAAGTTGCAACATCAAATGAATCGACGAAGGGGGAATCGAAGGTTTGAAGCAGGTCAGAGATTGAGAGAAAGTGGGCAGAGTCGTAATCAGGGAGAACTTGAAAAGCCAGGATGCTGAGAAGAAATTGGCCGAACCAATGGTGGGCGAAAGGGAAAGTAACGGGAGCGTTGGGCAATGGGCAACAGGCGATGCCTGGGGGGCAAAGGGGGGCCAAGAGGCGTTTCCGGAACTCACCTCCACGCCTGAATCTGCGCTGTTTAGGCTGCCGATCGCAGCTTGAGCATCGCGCCCAGCCCCCGCACGTGAAATTCCTGCTGTGATGCCGCCATTCTTGGGCTTGTTTGGTCTATCAAAAAATGTCAGTTGATGAGATATTCAAAATGGCCTGAATGATACGTACGATACCATCACACGCGCCGACTTGCGTGTCTTAGCTGCCGGTTGCACTCTACCGGCTCTCGGGGTGGCTGCACGGGAACTGGTCCTGACTCCCGGTGGCGGCGGAGGTGGTGCAAGGAACGGACCAGGAGAAGAAGTATCTGGCGTGGAAGTGTCCATATCGTCGGCATCGATTTCATCGTATATTCTCTTGCGGCTGGTTCCGTTGACCGGCAAGCTGTCAGACGGCATCTGAGAGCTCACCGGAGACGCCAACGCATTCAGAGAAACAATCAGACGATTCGGATGAATCACTGGAGCAGGCGGATGATTGCTTGATACTGGCCGATCTGGATGCCCGTGAACCAGGTCTCGTTCGTTGCTTTCTGGTCGAGGGATTGTGTTGTAATCATGGAAACTGTCATCCAGATAATGTCGCTTTCGTCGAGACAATTCATCAATATCAAAGTCGGGCTCTTCACGGGCCTTCTTGAATCGTTTGCTGGCGTTTGTTTTGGATGATGAACCTGTGACTTCCGGCTGGGGTGGTGTGGGAGCGGGTTGAGAACTGATAGCTGAACGGAGTCTGTGGCCAGCTGTTCCCCGGCCTGTGGCTTGGCGTTGTCCAGCTGATCCCGTTCGTCCATTGCCAGTTTCCCATGGAGGTGCTTCGCCCTCGGGCATCGAAGGCGCTGATGATAATGATGATGAACTCGATTCGCTTCCACTTCTTTTTCGCTTCTGTGGTGAGACAGTGATGGTTTGACGGGTTGATTTTTCACCTGACTCAGCAAGCCTCGACGGAGGTGGTATGGTCGACGGTGATACTGGCATTTCTTCGCTGGCTGTATTTTCAGCTGCTCGTGGTAAGTTGAAATAGAGATTAATTCTGCGGCGTGGCTCTTCGCTGTTTCCTGTTGCTGGAGTGTGAGCATGAGTCGCCTTCGGCGAGCGTTCTCGTTGAAGGGGAGAAGTGAGGTCTTTGAACCTCTGAGGTGAAGATTGATACGGGCTGCCAGACATTTGGCTCTCTCTCCGGTGCCTCTTGACGCCTTTTTTGATGTAACGCTTGAAGATTTTAAATTGTTCAGGGCTGGGGAAGTTGTTGATCATGGCATCCACCACATTCCATAGATCGGGGTTGAATTGTGCATCTTCACGAATTTGTCGAAGACCATTCACCAGATCGGGAGAATTCCTCTGTTGCGCTTCTTGAATAGCACGCTCCACATGTGTTCTCAATCGATCTTGCCGTAACTGTTGCTGAATAGATAGAGGTTTGGGAGATACATGATGGGGAGGAGCCAGGGGATATGTAACAGGAGATTGCGACACACTTGCCGAGACAGACATGTCCATAGTTTCTCTCCTAGGAGGCCGACCTCGTGGAGGACTGGAAATCAAGATTGTATCAGGTTGCAGTTGGTATCTGGAAGGAATATCCGGAAATCTTTCAGGCTGCTCTGACACAGCTTCCTCAGCAAGTGAGGCCAGGTCCATCTTTTCTGCAGGTTCTGCCACAGGTGTAACTGCCTCCTCAACTGCTTGAACAGGTGTCGGTCGCGGGGAAGGTCTCGTATAATTCAATTTCAGCTTTTGGAGGAGCCGCTGGGTGGGTGCGGTGCCTAGGGGCTGCATGTTTTCCAGCACTCCCACTCTCTCGAGACCTTTGGAATCTTCAAAGCTCGGAGCCGGTGGACGTAAAGAGGGTTCAATCCAACTATCCAAGCTCGTCTGTTGGCCATTTCTTGCCGGAGGATCTTCAACGGGCTTTGGTGCAGGCTCTTTTTCACCAAAGGTCGCCGGACTCGAGTAGCGGCTCGATCTGTGCCGCAGCGACCGAGTTGCCATCCTGCCTTCTTCCCCGCGCCGCACGCGCCGACTGCTTCAGGATTAATTCAGGGACGTAGTAGAAGAGGGTAGAGGAGGACCTACTGTAGGACGAGGTGCTACTCAGCAGGCAACGAGTGCAGGCGGATGGTGGGTGGAAGAAGAGGGAAATTAATGATGCATGGATGTTGTGGTGGTCGCAAACGCAGGAAAATGCAGGAATCAGAGATCGGGGCAAGGGGCACTTAGCCTTAAGCCGCTGCCAATGCGATGCCCACTGCCACTAGACACCACCGAGAACCACCCACGCTCACTTAACCCTCGTGCCCTCTTCTTCTCTCGCTGCCAGTGTGTCTCTGTCACCCGACGGCCTCCGTAACTCGCACTTTCCTTTTCCCCTCAAGGCTGAATGCTCCCTGTTTCTCTCTGACTTTCTTTTCTCGGCCACAGCTGGACGGCTGGATGACTCGATCTGCGAATCGCCGCCTACTTCCGCGTGATAGCAAATACTCTCTTAATATATCATCGACCATTAAACCTGGTCCCAGGCAACAGGCGGTGTTTTCAACATGACGTGGCGGACTTTTTACGGGGGCTTCTATCGCCCTGCTCAGGCTTGTGTTGCCCCTCTTCATTCTACAGCCTAATCAGAAAACTCTTCGGACTCGGGAGAAGCCCAAGGCACATCCGCCCAAGGGTCACGGTAGCAACAACTTTCATTCCATGATCTTCTGTCTGATGAATTTGCTGCTCAGGTTCGCGTGCCCGAGACTCGAGCGTCTTTCATAGCTCCACAACCGTGCTTGTATTCCTGGCGTGCTCATGCGACCTGAAACGCGCTTCCTCTCGGTTGCGAAACGGTCGCGCCGGATACCCAGCCAGCAAATACACCTTATACGGTGGTGCATCTCGACATGGCGGCCCATGAACAAGTTGGCTGTCTCCCTAGCACATCTGCTAACCAGGTCGAACCAATCCTCCTGCAATCGGCAAATCATAGACATTCACTCGTCGTCGCTATCATCGTCGTCATCGTCATCATCCTCCTCAGCCGCGGCAGCTTTCTTGGCCGGCTTCTTCTTCTTCTTCTTGTTCTTGCTCTTCGTTCCTGTGGACTTAGCTAGTGGTCGTTCCAGGATTGCTAGGATCTCTTCGTCTTCAATCTTCTTATCTGACTTGACAGCTTCTAGGTCCAATGGAGGTGGAGCTGCCAGCCGGATCAAACCATTCTTCGTAATAGCTAGACAACTTTCTCAGCATACAGTAGGGATGAGTGATTTTGTTTTCAACTTACCAACGGTGGTGAACAGCCGGGAGACAGGTGACCCATCCGCCTCAGCCGCGGGCTTGTACTCGCGAAGAACTCCGGATCGGATGCATTCTACAACACCCACCTTTCCAGCCCTCTCATCGTCCAATTGTCGTAGACTGAATGGGAAAGTACCGAATTTTTTGACAATCTCAGAAAGCACTTGCCTGGAGCTAGGTCGCTTCAGACCGTATGTTGTGGTAGTTCGTCTCAATAGAGTTGATCGCTTGTCCAGCTCCTTGACCTTGCCAGAGCCCAAACTCATGCCAAGTTCAACTCCCCAGACTTCACCAACTTCTGCTGATCCCTCACCTTTTGTCCCATCAACAGGAGACAAGATGATCTTCTTCTTGCCTTCAATCTCGTTCTTCTCGAAGAGCCAGGAAGTAGTGTGTTGGACCACATGCACATCGTAGGCTTTGGCGATCTTCTCGACTAGACCAATAATCTTTGTCTGAGTAGGTGGCTTTTCTGCCGCGGCTTTCTTCTTCTCTTCTTCTGTACCGGCTGCCAGTAGCCCAGGTGGGACCATCAATCTCAGCAGGAGCTCATTGGCGTAGTATGTAGCCAGCAGCAGGTCAGCTTCTCGGCCCTTGACTTCAGCCTTTCCACCTTCCTTATCTGGGACAGCAACTGTATTGCCAACGATTGCGCCAAATCCATCGATTTGTGCTCCCAGTTGAATTTTGATCAGTTCCCCGGCCTTGATGGTGGTTGCTGCCTCTTCGGTATCCGAGACGAGAGGGGTGAAGGGGGTGACGTGAGAGCTGGGAGATATCGTGCAAGGAGTACCAATTCCTTTATGGACGGATTTTCCCTTGTAAACTACATCACATTTTTGTTAGTCTCCTTGTTCGTGGGGTATTCACAACTTTGCTCCAGAGGCAGAGTATCCCGTGCGTGCAACAGGACACGGGACCAACTGTGCGCGGGTCCTTCAGGATGAGTTCTGCGTACCTTTGCTGAGTTCTTCGTCGAGGAGTTTGTCTCCCTTAATGCACAAATCCACGATCTTTTCTCCGTCTGCTAGCCATTTTGTGACTTCCTCAAGGACTTTGTGACTGATGGTAGCTGCGATCTTGTACCTGAGCAACACGTTAGCGGCCGAGGCAGCAGGAAGTCAGGAGTATCAGGTACTTGGTCAAGTTGTCCGCATTAAGGATCGAATTGTCTGGTGCAATGTGTTAGTCTTTCTGGAAGGCACTGCAGGGTAGGCGGCGTTCCTGGGATCCTTCAATTGAGGGGTGAGTAGGGCACACAAGGCCGGGAACGCTCCCAATTTGAGAGACAGAACGGAACGACTTACCAACATCAGCAGCGGACTCTGCCATGTTGCCAGTGTGTGTCTGTCGGGGGTAAGGTGGTAAAGTAGCAGAGGTGGAAAGGCACGAGTTGTTTGGCGGGGAAAATTGAACTTGTGTTTGTGCGCATGCGTGAATGAGGGGAACCAGTGTCAGAGAGGCACAGAGAGAGGGCAGGGACCAAGAGGCTGAGAGGCATCAAAGTTCCACTCAGAATCACAAGCACGCGACCTGTATGTCATAGGACAGTGAATGTCATCTCATATTCACTTGCTATTATCAGACTTTACAAACTTCATCACACATCTAGGGCCAAAAGCTCTCACATCCTCAGGCCCCTCATCAAAGCCTACGTTTGATTGATCTATGCATTGTCACGTGGTCTCAGCCTTGCCAAAAGCAACAGAGAGCCAAAAGATCAGACAAGCGCAGCTCATGTGTTGACTATACGATGGTACCCAGCGATGTTCTATGAAGGCTCTTCCTTCGCCGTTCGCTGCTCCACATTGGTTCGATGGTTTCGATTCTTAAGATGGGATTCGAAGTTCGTGGCGGTCAAGCCCTCGCCAGGTAAATAAACCTTGCCCTGCCACTCATCATCAGTCCAAGTTAAAGAGCAATCGCAAGGAAATACCACTCACCAAGCAATCAGAACAGCGTATACGTGGGACGTATTTATGTTGGAACGACTTATTGCTTTCGCCTGGCGTAACAAGTTTCTGAGTATCTGGATCAATCGCCATGTGTTTCATCAGAGCCTCGAATCGATCCTTTGGATATGTTTTACGCAGACGTTGCAGATCTCGGACGAGCCACTCCGGAGGCGGAGGCTAGAATCAAACAGGGTCAGCATATAACCATGAGAGTTCGACGGACGTCACATACCGGAGGTGTTGTCGGATTCGCTGTGGCATCAACTGCGCCAGGGATGTCTGTTGTTGATGCAGGCGCTGGTGAAGGTGGTGGTGGCATGCCTGCGAGGTTCAAGGGTGCCGCAGACACTGAACGTGAATGCGTCCCAGGTCGGGGACTGCCGGCATTGGAGACATTCGAGACGTGTGCCGCCCTATCTTTGGCTCTCTGGGAGCGCATCCACTCCCGGAGTTTTGCTCTTCCAACTTTCAGGATAACCACTAACTTCTCAGGAACCGATTCGTCGTCGCTATCTTCTTTGTAGTCTCTTTTCCTCGCCGACGCTCTACCCTCGTGGTGCGAAGGAGCAATCGATTCTGGCGTGGCTGACCTCACAGACGCAAGTCCGCTCAGATTCGATCTTATACCAGCAGAAGCCGTGAGTGCAGCGTTCCGGATGCCTCTTGTCCGAGCAGTGCCTTGTTGCAACAGGTGTGCTGGGATGGCTGGAGAGTCCGGAGCAGAATCATCGCTGTCAGATTCGTCGGAATCCTCGAAGCCATCGCGCTGTCCACGAGCAGATTTGCGAGTAGCTTTAGCCATTCTGAATATACGGCTTTCTTCTGTGCTCAACGCAGCTCCCGGAATGACCGATGATACAACCAGAGACCTAATGGTCCGCTGCCGGTCCTTGAGATCAGGCAGGGCAGGTCCTCCACGGCGGTTGGTAGATCGCTTCTGTCTGCGTTGTTCTCGGGAAATAGACAGCTCGGTACGCTCGAGGTCTGCTTCGTTGAGTTCATACAGATATGGCGCGTAATCCTTGGCAGCCTGGTAAGGACGGAAGGTCGTAGGTAAAGGCGATTGTAGGAAGTTCTCTCGCAAATCTGGATCTTCGACCAGCCGGCCATCAAATGGATGCCCCGTGATATGAAGGGATTTTGAGAACAACTGGCATTGTTCGCGGATGGAATGTGCAATTGCTGTAGTGAATTCACCTGCGAGTGATAGATCGCTTGTCATTTGCCGGGCGAATTCTTCTGGGGAATTGAATGGGTTGTTGATTTCCCATTCGAACTGATCAATCAGAGTATTTTGGCCAATGGTGATATTGAGCTTGACCAGAATTCGCATTTCGTCGTTCTTGTAGGCAAAATAGGGAAGCGATTGGTCCCACAGTTCGTCCTCGGCGTAAATTTGAGGGCAATAGTCGTTCAGCTGGTCGCGGATACTCGTCGCTACCGAGTGAACAAGGGGACGGCAGTTTTGCACTTCCAGGCCGAAATCTTCCACCAGCTTTTCGGAGAAATAATCAATGGATGTAGTCCGATCATTTAAATTCCACGTAAAGGTATCGCGCAATTTGATTTTGCCCCAGTCGATGTCGAGCCGGATTGGGACGAGTTCCTCGCCCTGTTCGGCCTGATTGGCCGAGTCCTTTCGCAGCACTCGCGGAGGCAAAGTCTTCTTCTTTCCAGGTCGTCTCTGGCGTGGATATACGATTGGATCACGGATGGACTTGTCATCGGTGCGAGGATTGCCAAATCCTTCGTATCCATACCCAAAGACAGAACCTGGGTCACGATCTCGTCTTGGTCGCAAATTCTGATAGAAGCCAAGCTCCTGTTGCTTCTGTTGCAGGACTAGTGGACGAGCGCTCTGCTCTGCAAAAAGAGCTTTATATTGATACTCGCGATCGACATATTCGGCGGCTTGGATGCGGTCAATAGGAGTCTCGCGCTTGCGCTTTCGATTCGCGCCAGGACTGGCATCTCGACCGTTTGGTTCGGCAGTAGGATCTTTCTTGGAGACATCGATGCCAGAGGCGGCAAGTACTTCTTTGGCACGTTCTTTCCCTTGCGCGATGGTCTCGTCGTTGGTCGGACTTGCAGAAGAAGGTTCAGCAGGCGCGGCCACCACCGTGGCACCGTCGGGCGTGTTGCTCATTGCGACATGTCAATCAAATGATAGTGCGACTAGAGTGTAGTGATATAGGTTGAGATCAATCAACGCGTTCCTGTTGATTTGATTAGCCATTGGGACACCCAGTGATGAAACCTGGCAGGCCCAGGAGGAAGAAACGGGCTGGGAGGCTGGAGGTCATCCATCACATCGACCAGGCAGGCTGAAGTGTCAAATAGACCGACGAGGAAGTACGAGGGAATGGAAATGAATACATACCAGGTCCAACTCAAACGGAGTCGATGCGTCAAGGCAGAAGTACGGGGTTGGTATGGCATCAATTGTTCGAACTGGGCTCAGGCGCAGTTTCGCGTCCGGATCTTTTGATTCCAACCAGTTACGGTTTAGCGTCAAGTGGCCCGATTGAATCCTGTGACATTGTGACTTCCAACCGCGAACACCTCACCAAAATCCTTGTCTTCATGGATCATTCTCTCGCTCAATACCGACGAGTCTTGGGCGATCGAAATCTGGTTTGATGAAGCCTGGCACTGGTATATCTACGAGATTGTGCTGAATGCCATGCAGAATGACCGAAGCTCATGAAGCAGTCTAATTATAGAAAGGCTCCAGCGATCCAATGAGACAAAGTCTTATAGGCTTAACAGCCTTTGCATTTGAACCACTTATGGCGTTTTGCACGCATTTCTGACCTCTCAAAAACCACCGTCGGGCTGAAGCCCTATTAGTGGAATCTGCCTGTTCCTGCAGTTCGATTCAAAGCTCACCGTGGCGCTTGCCGCCTCATTTCAAATGACGTCATTTGAACCGCCAGTTCCCGATCAACTGTGTCAAGCTCAGTCTGAGGTAAACCTGACCTGATATTCTTCCCTCACAGATCTCTTGCCTTAACTTTTTGGCCCAAAGTGACACCAGAGCAACCTGTTGTACCCAGGTAGGCAATGTCCGCTCAATCCTACAGTGACTTGACATGTATCACCATAGAAGGTCTCATGAGCTAGGCCAATCATTTGACCAGGCCGATTAGCAGAGAAGATTGATTTCACCCTCACCTTCAACTTACAGCACTGCCTTTGACCTGCCATTCTCAGAGTTCTAAGGGCTGAGCTTCTCCTTAACCCCATACCTACAATACCATTACCTTCCCCTAGCTGAATTTGAGCAGTATCGCTCAGCCAACTTTCCATAATGGGTGACGCATCGTCGCCTCCCCTAAGCACAAGAAATATCACAACTGCCATCATCCCGATCCGAATATTAACTCACAACATTCGTTTTGCGACCGACACCCCCGACGACTCAGAAACGCTATGGCCTGAGCGGTTTCCCCATCTCTCAAGCCATTTCAAGTTTCATACTCGCCCTCACTTTGCCCCTCAGGCAACCCTGGTCTGCATGCAAGAAGTCCTACATGAGCAATTACTTGATCTGCATAGGCACACATTCAACACATCGTCCTTGGATTCAGATTCAAGAGCAGCGCGCAACGGAGATGACAACGACTGGACGTACGTGGGAGTGGGCCGCGATGATGGGCAGACCAAAGGCGAATACAGTCCCATTTTCTTCCGCAAATCCGCATGGGAGTGCGTGTACTTCGACACCTTCTGGCTGAATGAGAATGGTAAAACAGGCAAGAAGGGCTGGGATGCAGGCAGCATCCGTATCGTGACGTGCACAGTGCTTCGATCTGTGCTCGTCTCCCCACCTTCCTCAGCTCCAAGAGTTACGACGATTCTGGCCATGAACACCCACCTCGACAATTCAGGCCCCATTTCTCGACGCGAGTCCGCCAAGCTGATCCTTGGAATTACCTCTAGGCTGCAAAACCAATATTCACCGGCCTTTACTTTTCTGGCTGGCGACCTCAACAGTCAGCCTGACGGCGAGGCATATCAAATCCTCAACGCCCCTGGTTCAGGATTTGTCGACACCCGCCGCCTACTTGCTGGTTACAATAGCGAAGACGAAATCGACAGTAAGATTTATGCTCTTGGCAACGAAGACACATTTACAGGCTTCCCTTCTGACCCGGCCGCCAAGGCTGTCGAAAGAATCGACTTTGTGCACTTGGGCATCAAGCAGGAAGACTCTAGCGACCAACAGAGTGTTACAATCCAAAACACCAAAAATATGATTCAGGCATACGGAGTGCTACCGAACCGGTTCGACGACCGCGTTTGGCTAAGTGATCACCGTGGGGTCGTTGTGGATTTGCTATTGCAGGTCTGACGTCGTCTAACTGAGAAATAGATTTCCCTCCGTCCCTTCGGAATCACCCAGTAGAGGAATGAGTATTTGAATCCATTGGGTTTGTGACATCCGTTGACACGAAAGTCTTGGACCGCGAACATGAGCGTGGTCGCGGCATTACTTGGACATGGCGAATTGAAACAGCACAGCCTCTATACATAGCGGCCGATGACGTTGCCTGCTCGCAAAGGGGCAATATGGGAATTAGAGATTCCGAAATCTATTTTTCCTACCTTCATCATAGATTGTCCAAGTGCTTCAACATGGTCAAGGGTGCAGCGGTGATGCTGTATTCTAGATAGATGCTGACGAGACTCTCCCGCTGATCAACAATCTCTGTCTGGAGAATCAGACTATCGGTCAAACACATGCTGCCATTCATATCCGCGCCCCGCTGATCCCTGCCCACTATTTCATCACGAAGTACCTATCCGAACCGCCAAACGGTCAATTCGGATTCTCTCACCTTCCATCTGCCACCAGCAAGATTGTGGACGAGATGATCGAGAGACTCAACGTATCGATTCCCAAAGGGATCCACGACCCATCGAAATTTCTGCATGAAGAATTAGTCCTCAAAGATCTGATCCCCGACGACGTGATCGAGGTCCGGCAGCTCAGCCCGACTTGGGACACGCAATTCCTCATGATTGGAAAGAATACGAGTGCCCATGCGATCCTTGGTGTGCATGTTCGAAAAGTCACCAGTCCCCAGGCTAGCGATGAAGGAGAAGGAGACGGCGGTGGAATGAACTCGGAAACGTACGAACGCCTGGGATACGTTCAATTCTGCCACGGGATGACAGTCGAAGAAGTCATAGGGAGAGGCTTCAACGCTGGCTATGAGAAGTCACGGCATTGCTCGATGCCGTCTTTGGGAGGATGGCGGGTGTCGTAGGTAGCTCAGACTAAAAGAATATCACACTCGTTTAGGTAGCAGCAGGAAGTGATGATGGGCGTCGTCAGTAGCCTTGACTTGACTTGAAGAGTATCAAGCTTATTTAGGTACTGGTATGTAATGGCAATGGTATGGGCTTACGATAGTTTCCGTGATCTGGTATATCTTGGTTATTTCCAGCTTTTTCTTTTAATACAGCATATGTATAGAGATAGATGTAACCCAGCCCGGGCTGATGATACAAAACAATAGAGTTGGCATACTGTGCATACGCCCAGCAGCTACACAGTTATGCAGCAATGGCACCCCATCGGCGTGCTCGAATCCAAGTCAAGGCACAGTCACAGGGCTCTTCCATCCACGGTCACGGCCCCGGCCCCAAACCTCCTCTTCTCCCGACCGATATCGATCTAGAAATATATACATATACATACAGCATAGGGAGGTTCGTCGCCGGAGGAGGACGCCAACACAGCCAGTCTTTTAGATCTACTGCGCAACCAACATATTCTTGACTCCCTTCCAATAGTCCGGATGCACCAGCTCCTCGACCTCGTCCTTTGAAAGCCATCTAAAGTCCTCGATCTCGTCCTTTGAAAGCCATCTAAAGTCCTCGATCTCGTCCTGTTCGCCAGCTACTTGCTTGGCCACGTTGGTTTTGCTCTTCTTGTCGGCGGTCTTCTCTTTCGTAGCTGTGATGGTGCCAGTGCCAGACGAGAGATCCGCCTGCCCGGCCATGATGCGGGCTTTCATGAAAAAGGTCTTTTCCCCGTTCATGAGGACCGTGGGTTGCTGTTGCTGTTCCTCCGCCGGGACAGAGCGAGAGGCAGGGCGCCCGGAGGGGGATGGGATGTAGAACTGCGGCGGAGTGCCAGGGCGAGGAGAGGAGAAGCGTGCGACGTAGTGGCCCACGGGGTGGTTGCCCACGAAGAAGGTGTTCATGTTGGGGCCGAGCGAGGTGAAGAGGATGCGTTGTGCGGCCTGTCATTATATTTCATTAGTTTTTTTCGTCAGGAAATTCGTTGAAGGGGGTGTCGGGGGCATGGATAGGACAAGAAAAGATAAAAAAATAACTCACCTCCTTCAAACCTTCAAACCCGACTACACCTCCGGAAGGAAACTTCCACGCCCACTTTTCACTCTCCTCGTCGCTGATATTCTGGTCCATGGCCTGTTTGGTCTTGACCAGAAGATACAGCGTCCGCTGTAGCCTCCTCTCCAGACTCCTCTGATCATTCGACGCATCCGCCTCCGTAGTCCTCCGGAGCCCAGCAAACTTTGGGTCTCCTTTGCCCGTGAACTCTGTCTGTCGGCCTTCTTCCGTGATCAGGGCCTCGACGATCTTCTCCGGCCTGCCCGTCTCGTCGCCGACGAGCACTTCATCGTTCCACGACTCTTCCGTGTACGCGCTGTAGGCGCCGACGTCACGGGCTGCGGTGCCGGCCCTTGCGCGCCGGAATTTTCGCCAGTGCTCGAACGCAGGCGTGTTGCGGCGGTAGTAGAAGTACTGGCTGAAGGGGAGGACGAGCCGTTCGTTCAACCGTCGTTGGTACAGGTAGTACGCGGTCTCGAAGGGGTGAGGGTCCGGGGTTATTAAGGGTGGGCGAGAGAGTACGATGCCGGCTCTTATGGCGAAGTTGGGTTGCTGTAGTGCCGATGAGGCTTCGGGCCCAGGAGGCGGTGTTGGCAGCGATTGTGAGTCGACAGTGGCTTTGGCCACCCCGGCAGCAGAGGCATATCCTCTTCGAGACAATGTCTGAAGACACGAAGAACAGACATGGTGGGTGGATGAGGAGGATGCTGCGCGGTCGTGTGAGCTTGCGTTGGGAGGACAGAGCACATCCCTGGGGATGGAGAACTTACCAAAGATATCGACGACGCGCCTAGCACCTCTCGAGCGAGGTGACATTGTGAACAGGACGATTGAGCTGCAGCACGATGGGACAATACTGGCTGCAGGTGGAAGTCTGGAGAGTTGTCCTCGTAGATGTTTCAATGCTCGAATGCTTTGCAAAAAGTTTAGGGAGCGAATCAGCATTGAGATCCTTAAGAAGCAGGTTGTCCGAGGCCCGGCCACTTTTCTTTTCTTCGGCCTGCCGCACCGCAAACTTGAATCTCTCACAACCTCAATTTTCTCAGTTCAACTTATGCTCGTTCTCTGAATGGATCCCCGTCAAGCAAGTTTGATGTTCCGAAATGCAAAACTTGTATCGCTTCTCATGAGAGTATATAGACTGCCGAACTCACTTCATAGCTTCCCCTTCAATATCTAACCCCCAAAACGAACCGGCACGATTCCTTATCATGAACTGTCTCTTCCAATGGCTCCTTCATCATTTTACCCGTGCCCAGAATGAGCTTTCTTCAAGCCAGGGAATCTTTTTCGCTAGCAGGACCAACACTCTTTCATATTATTGGAAACCATGCCGGTACTGTTAGATAGTAATTTCCTACAAAAGAGCGAAGCTATTCCCGCAATTGTGTCACAATAGTCTACATGGAAAAGCATATGTGGCTATGACAAAAATACAATTGCTTACTCTTACTTAGACGATCGATCGGTTTCGCATATACAATCGATTATGTTCAACTGCTGAAATCTTTCTGTACACACAATGGACATGGACGTCAAGGGTAGGATCGAGAAGGACCCAAACAACTCTGGCCACTTGTTCCATGCAATTACCATACCAGTACCCTTGTTTCCTCGCCCGACTTGAACCGACCGCGCTATGCAAACCACTCCCCAGCCCGTTTGAATCCCTTTTCGCCAGCGACGTGGCTAAATGCTGATCAACAACCGTCCTCATTCCACGATTCTGTTTCAACTTCCTCGTAGTTCCATCATCTTTCTGACAAGTGCCCGTAAAAGCTTTGATGCCCTCGCTTTTTACCTTGCTCAACCCCTTTCATCCACTCGGCCATGGTAACCGTCCCCAGGTTCTCCCCTAGAATTTGTCCGTGTAAACACCCACGGGGCGAGTAACGAACCGATTACTCCTCCTCCTCATCTCATCTGGAGTTGCGCTACCACTCTCGCTGGCGTCTGCTGCCGCACTCTCAGTTCTGTTGCCGTAATTTAATCCCCTAGAGCCAGAACCCCCGCGCATTCTTGCCTCTAGGATCGCCAAAGCATGATCACCAGCAGCTCTCGCATCCTCAGCTTCTCTGAGCAGACCTTTTCTTGTGATCTCACGTTCTTCATCTGGTAAGACAAACCGATGAATCGTACGGTGGTCCATTACTCGTTCTTCAGGATCACCGCCTCCCTCAACCCAGGTCCCCTTGCCAGATCTCCCGTGCCGTCGATATGCGCTATACTCGACAGGAGGCGCACCATTCTTCTTACCACGACCACCGCCTTGAGATCTGCGCTCGAGCAATTTGCGCGGATCTGGGTCTGTTTTGGGCCATGGATATCCATAGAGCATGCTGTGACGTTCGCAGCGCGGACATTCGCGTCGAGTTTGATATCCATTCGGTTGAATAAAGAATCCAAGACATATGTCGTTGTGACACTGTACCCAGCGATCATGCGGTTGAGCGAGTAGTTTGCGAGTCAAAATATAGTCGCCTGCGATGCGAATCGTGCCTGTCACGGGATGGACGGTTAAATTCGACACGGTGGCAGATTGGGTGCTCGGCTCTATTGAAGGCAAGATGCTGTCAGAGTTTCGAGGCCGAGCTGCACGCGTTTCCTTGGTCACAGTCGTTGTAGCAAGAGTTGAGATAGTGTGAGGAGCTGAGCGCGGTGACTTTCCGCTCTTCTTCTGCTTTGGCTCGATTCTGTCGGCCGGCTCAGAATTTCGCCGAGCAGGGGCGACAACAATGGTGTCCTCGTCGTCTTCCACTTTAGTCATCTCGACACTTTCAACCTTGATTGTGATGGCGGCGTCGGTCATTTGAGCCGGGGCAAGTGTCTGATTCGCTACACCATTTTCAGAAGAAAACCCATTGCTGGAAGGCGAGGTCGGCGCAGGAGACATAGGCGTATCGTCAGATAGCTTAGCTAGCAATTTAGTTGTCGCCTTGCTCTCGTCAACCTCTTCTAAAGACTTTGAAATTTCTGGTGGTTGATCCTCGGATGGGTTCGATTCGTCCATCGTAGCGTCAGGAGCTGAAGTGACTGCATCGGGTTGGACAGGTTCAGGAGACTCGCTTTCTGTTCTTGATTGGCTTCGAGGTGGGGAAAGAGTGGCTGGGTCTTTGTCGATGCCCACGCGTAGAATTTCGAGAGGTTCCGATCTTCTCTCGACCGGAGCAGGCTGCGCGTTATCCGATTCTGAACTGTCTGGAGGGGTCCATGACTGCTGCAATTTTGAAGGGGATTGCACGACCTTAGCATGCTTCGAAGGAGGAGGGGCCGACGAAGAGTGATAGCCATCTGAGTCTCTCTTCCGCTTCAAAGCGCTCAAATGAATTCCAGGTTTGGGTTCCAGTTGGGGGGTGGATGGCCGGCTGGGAGAGTCGAGAATACTCGCTTTCGAGGTCCATCCATTCCGCTCCATCTGCTCACACGTGTGGCACAGACAGTCCATATTGTCGGGACCAAAGTAGTCGTCTCCATATGAGACGGTGATTTCATCACCGACTTCAATATTCTTCATGGCGACGACTTCCATGCCGTTCTCCCCGCGCGTGACCAGACGTCCATTTGCATCACAATCATGGTTTGCGAATCGGGCCGGACCCAGAAAGATGGAAGAGTTCTTCTTGCGACTAGAGACAACAATGCTGAAATTGCGATTAGTCAAGTCCAGGTCAGCTGATTCCTCAGTGGTAAGCGGAACGAGAGTGCCGATGAGATATTTGATGGTGTCGCCCTGTCTGATGCGCCTCCGCGCTGTCACACAGGCTTCGTAGGTGGTGATTGTGTATCGATTGGTGGTTGAAACCTCCCAGGCACAGTCAGTTTGGTACATGGCAATGTACTTCCTCAAATGCTGCAAGAAATGTTCTTGTTCGCCCTTGGTGCGCAAACTTTTCTTGTACCTCTTAAGACCAGGCAATTTGAGGAGAGTCTGTTCCGCAGCCTCCACATTCTTGTCCACAATAACCTTATGTAGAAGAATCTTAGGTATCTCCTCCTCCTTGATACCTCGGATGGGAATGTGTTTGGTGCGGTTCTTGCGGATTTTGGACTTGTAGTAAGCCTAGATTGTGTCAGCGCATATGTATCTGAGAGTCATTGAGTCCCCAAGTCACCGACATTGTCTATCATCACGTCGGAGCACACATCATCGTGTGCGGCCAGCTCAGCGAGAGAAAGCCTCTGCGGCTTCTCAGGCTCTGCGGCCAACTTCTTTCGAGTCATGGTCGCGTGACAACGTGGCTCCTGAGCAGAGGGCTCGAGTTATCGCATGGGCACACAGAGGTAGAGACAGGATACAGGCGGAAGTTGTAGTTTATGTGGATGGGGCGGGCTTAGAGAGAGTGGAAGGGGCTGAATCTAGACTGACGGTCGATACGTGGAACGCGGTCTGGAATCAGGCCCGGCTGCCAGCGAGTGAGGCGACAATGAGAGTAACAATAGTAAAGTGAGTGTTGATATATCAAAACATAATCAGGCAGATTACGCACTTGCCGTCCTATGCATACGGTGAGAGAGCAATTTGTAGCTGAGAAATGGACAAGGGAGAGACTTTCAGCTTTGGGTTTACTTTGGTGAAGCGCGAATTCAAGAAAAGGGCGACGGGAGGTACGCAGTGGCAGCGAGTGGAGAGGGGGGAAAACGTCGGCGGCTGGGTTTCTGAGATGCCAGGCATGCCAGGGATGCCCAGGCATTCGCCGGGAGGGTTACAGGCCTAAGAACCACAAGCGAAGCGGCCCGCCCAGGCATTTGTTTGGCTGATCGTGTTTAGGGGCCTTGGGGCCTCTTAATTGAGCACCACATTTGTCGATTCTCCCGCAAAAAGCGTGCGGCCATCTGCGACTCATCCGAGCTACAGATCGGCATCCAATTGAAATCAAGTCCATCATTTTCTTTCTCTGCAGCTAAATTCATCCTGGTGTTGCAGTTGCAACTACATTCGTTCATTTCTGTCTTGTGTGTCGCGAGCATTTTCAGCTGTTCGAACCATCACTCATCCTGCAGTGTTGCGCATTATGCGCTACGATGATTCAACTCAAGGTGACTTGCCCAGGTCAATGATTCGGTGGGTTGCTAACGGAGATCAATGCTAGACGATGCTTAACTGCATCGATAATTCCGGTGCCGCAGTTGTCGAATGTGTCGCTGTTATGAGGAAGAAGAAACAAGCTGCTACGATCGGTACGTGGTGATGATCGACAAGCCATCCAATACCTTGACTCACGATTTACTTTTCTCCGCAGGTGACAGAATTATCGTCGTCGTCCAGAAACAACGATCCTTCGGTCCAGAAACGCCTGGCGGATCCAGCTTGAGTATCGCCAATAAAGTGCGGAGAGGAGACATCAGGCACGCAGTGGTTGTCCGAGCGAGAAAAGAAGGACAGCGGAAAGATGGAAGCCTCATACGATTCGACGATAATGCCTGTGTCCTGATCAATAAGAACGGCGATCCTATCGGGACGAGATTGTCCAGCATCGTGGGTGCTGAATTGCGGGACAAGAAGTGGTCAAAGATTTTATCGCTGGCACCTATGCATGTTTGATTGATTGGCATTTCTGGCGATAGGCTTTGGCGCAGCAAAAAAAAAAGACGGATACCCCTTCTCTGTACCAGAAGATACTTGTATAAAAACATGAACGAATAGAAGCCACGGATCGAAATGGATGGCATTGTGTCTATGAATACTTTGTAAAAAAAAAAAGAGCCATCTTGGTCATATCCGTGATCGCTGTCCCATCTGAAGCAAAACACCTGTTGATGCTGGGGTATCGATACCGCGTGTTCCTTTCACCCACCAACACCTTGCTCAAACGACAGTATAAACGAAATTGCAATTCACACAGACATAGTACAGTTTCTGCGAAGGATAGTTAGACTTTGTAAACAGACCAGACGGTAGGGAATCACTTTACCATGCCGGTGTCAGCTCCACGCTGCTGCGACTGAAAATGAACAGCCTCTGTTTCGTGACATTTTGGACATGTTTTGGTCGCGCGTGGAAGCTAGAACAACAGACTAACGCGTCAGCCAGAGGTTCTGAAAAAGTGAATCTCAAGCTGGAAAGCCAGAGGTGATGGCCAGGTTCGAGTTTCCGGTGTCAATATTCCTTTATTTCTAGCTCTCCACATCGGTTGCATCTCAACGGGTCACCACAAAGAGTACAGAAAATTGCAACGACCAACTCTGAGGCAGAACCCACCGTTGGATCATGCGCAACATCTGCAGTGGTTCCAGCCGTCTCTTGAACGCTGGCGCCAAGATGTTGACGATATGTGCATGCTGAATCGTGTTGTGAGGTCGCGTGGCAGGCTTTGCAGATGTAGAGGAGGGTGGAGGTTGCCCGGTCTTCTTTGGGGTAAAGTAGATTTGAACTAGATAGAAGTATTGGGTCAGAAGTGGTTGAGAGGGATGGGAGCAGGGGAGCAGGGGAGCAGTTTACCATTCTTGACAGAATCTGTATGAGACTTCGCCACGCTTGCTTCCACCCTCACTGGGCGCAGGAGAGCCTGCTGCCGACATGTTTTATTATGAAGAGGTCAGATTTGTTGTCGAGGATACAAGGAGTGTAATGGGGAATGTTCAGATGGGTGAGGGTTTGGTTTGAATGCTAGTGTGGCGTTGACAGGGCGGTGGAATGTACGAGTAGCGTGAAGAAAAGGCAGCACCCAAGATGGTACAGAGAGAAGATGTTCGGTTGAGAGTGATGGATGCTGAGGCAAGATTTGTGTGATTTCAAGGTGGTGTAGACGCGATCAAGTTTAGTCAGTCGAGGCAATTGCGCAATGCCAGTGATGATTGAGAGGCAATGAAAAATGTATGGAGGCTTAAGTGAGGCTGCCTCCCCGCATCTGTCGGTACATGTGCGGTACTTTTATATGCGTGAACCATCAGGACTGTGAGGCTGCACTCACAGATCCTTTTGCTGTCATACCCTCGAATGACTCAGTCAATTCAAAGGATCCGTCAGTTCTGTCTAGGCGTTTGATCCAGTGACTCAAAGGGTTGTAAGTAAACTGACATTGCCTGTGTACCTGCCTAGCAATTCTGACTCTGAGCGTTTATTGGTGCCAGACAGTGCCTGAGGCTACCAGTACAGGCTGTGGTTACTGACCCACTGACAGCAAACCACCGACCACGATCGCTACCCCACTCTGCCTCCTCCTGTCCTGGCTCCCTGGGTTACCAAACACCAACACCAAGGCGCCGTTGACAATCCCAACAATATCTTTTCCTGCACCTAGCATTCGCTCCTCATTCTGCGCCGTCTACCCCGTACGCCGCACGGATTCTGTCCCGGTGCGAAACCTACTCAGTGCTAGAATTGAACGGTCAAGCCCTCACAACCAATATGGTACGCTCACTGCGCTCTGCCGAGGTTTTTATTCGTCCGCCCTTGAGGCCTCACTGACACTCATGCCTACAGAGCGACGACACCGGCTTACCCTCTGGCTGGGAGGTGCGCCACTCCAACTCAAAGAACCTGCCATACTATTTCAACCAGAAGACACACGAATCAAGATGGGAACCTCCCGCAGACGCCGACACGGATAAACTCAAGGTCTATATGGCTGCCCATCACAGTTCATCCTCCAACGGCCGCGTTGACGGGAACGCCTCTGAAGGCAAAATCCGAGCAGCTCATTTGCTGGTCAAGCACAAAGGCAGCCGTCGCCCCGCCAGCTGGAGAGAGGAGACCATCACCCGCTCCAAAGAGGAGGCAATTGAGATGCTGAAAGGCTACGAACAGCAAATCCGATCAGGGAAGACAACACTGGCCGAGTTGGCTCCTACCGAATCAGATTGCAGCAGTGCACGGAAGCGAGGCGATCTAGGCATGTTCGGCAAAGGTCAGATGCAGAAGGAGTTCGAGGATGCCGCTTTTGCCTTGCAACCAGGTGAGATGAGTGACATTGTTGAGACTGCCTCTGGTGTCCATTTGATTCAACGGTAGGCTCCTGCTCCTGCTCCTCATCCCCTACAATTCCTTTGCTGACCATGGCCAAGAATTCAGTAAAGTCAATGTCCAAGGGGGGAAGTTCTTGTTTCTTTTAGCATGTCTGTTTACGTACAGCGGGCAGAGGACCTCATGGTCTTTTATCATGACGGCAAAACAGCCGTGAAGAGCTTTATCACGGCGAAGCAAGCTGGTTTCTTTCCAGCACAAGAAGGGATTTTGGCGCCACAAACCTGAGGTGATACGGCGCTCCTCCTCTGCAGAAAAGTTGAATAGACGAGCGTCCATCTTCTTTTCTCTTTTTTTCTCCCGGTATCTGCAAGATTGCCCCACCTCCATTTTGTATGGAACCACGTCCGATCCAAGCATGTGTTCGAGATATGAACTCTGCGCTGCAGCAACCTTCCCTGGGCGGGCGGATAACCCATCTGGGCCAAGATCGGGCTCCAAACCACCATCAAGGAACCTGTCTTTATCTTTCTGAACTATGTATGGCTGACCAACGTCACATAGTTCGTTTTGCAGCTCGTTCGTCCATGCTCTTTCCAGCCAATACCAAGGTTCGTTCACATTGACAGAATGGCATCAAATCTGACGATATAGGGTGGCCCTCCAAAAACCCTTGCCACTGGGCATGCGGCCTTCCGTACCAATCAGCGTCAGCCGGGCGCTTTGGTGCCACCGGTCGTTGCCTTGTATCTTTTTCTCCCACCCCTTGGTACACGATCCTAAATTGGGTTGCCTCCTCATACACATAAAAGTATCGTGGCCTGATCTGACTACATCTGTTTTCCCTTCTACTGGAAAAAAAAATACCCCTCCTCTTGCATATATAAGACCTATTCAGCTCCAGTCATCCACAACACCTCAGTCCCTCTACTCTACATTCCCTTCTTCGCTCTCCTTCATCCCCTTTTTTATACTCATCTTCCAGCACAAGGCTCCTCCAGGAGCCACCTTTACAACACACACCATGAATTCCAACTTTACAGAGTCACCACTCTTCCTGGAGCCCCCTCACTCTCACGACCCTAGCAACGTGTCTCATGTCGCCGCTTTACCCATTTCAATGCTGCAACAGCTTCCTGAGACAGTGCAAGATGCTCTATGGACACTACAGGAATCGACATCAGTCGTTTACGCATCCTATCTCAGGCTTCAGGCCCTCTTAGATGAGCGGTTTGATCGACTAATTCCCCTACCTGGGATGCCTGGAAGCTGTAAGTTTTCCCTTGTGAAACTTTTCCCCTTTGTCTTACCTTACGGCTTGCTTTTTCCAAAGTGGCCCAGCAATATTCTGGACCTTCAACCACCTTGTTGTTTCCCCGCAAAAGCCAAAGCTCGTAACCCAACCTTAAAACACGTTGCCCCCCGTCTTTGCTCACCCTTTTGGTGTGTCTCCTCTCAAACATTCGTCATTTGCCAAAGTCTAAATACTGCCTATCAAAACCCAAATTCGAGCGCTTATCTCAATACGAGAGCGCGAATTGCTAACAAGCACAATACAGTTTCAGAAACATCATTTTTCAACTACACCAACGCCCTGCTCGCCGAACGCAGCTATCTGCTGGAGGACGCACACCCGGACTGGAAACACAAGGCGCGGCACGCGGGCCCCTTGTCCAACAACAGCACCTCGCCCTACGCAAACTTACCGGTCATGTACCGCGGGCAGAAAATCACCGTCGCGCAGTGGTTCGAGCGGCTGTACGCTGCCGAGGCCCTGTGGGTGCAGTCGGCCCGCGACGCGACCCTGCCAGAGTTTGAGGAAACGGTGCTCGAGTTCCATAGGGTCGCCGCGGCGGAGGCAGGGGGAGGGGCGCTGACGGATGACTCGGAAGCTGAAGCTGAGGCAGAAGCAGAGGGGCTGGCAGCACTGGAAATGGGACTGGTCTTCTCAGACGATGATGATGATCAGGGGGGCGACGGCACCAGCACCGCGGCAACCACGCCGAGCAGTGAGGACCCGTTCTACTACTTGGGAGAGGAGGGAGGTGGTGGTGCGGCATTGGCACTAGCAGTGGCGACGAACAGCGTTCCAGTCGTGCCTGGCGTCGTGAAACCCAAAATCCTGGGAATTGGAGTGGGAGTTGGGCACGCGTACACATTGGGCCCGGAGCGGTTCGCGAAGCCATCATTCATGCTGCAGGCGCTGTGACACCCACTGGGCACGCCCCCGACTGTGGCCGAGGCAAAGCGCGTTGCGTCTTTCTATTCCTTTTCCCCCTTCTTAGCGAGATAATTTTTTAGGGTACGGATATGACCACGGCACGATACTTCGTTGTATGGTAAAAAGCTAGCGAATCAGGGAGTAGGTAGGTAGAAGAAAAAAGCAAGGAAGCAAGTATGATACGATACGACACGGATGGAGCTCCACGGATAGGGCGCATGCAATACTAACGTGTGCTTTCGACTATTTTGCTTTCGCATTGCTTTGTTGTCGCGATTCCCGTTCGTCTTGCTCTGCCCCTCCCTTTCCCCCTCCACTTCTATCTAGAACTTTCTGGCCCCCCCTTTTTATCTTTTTGTCTTTTCGGCAATGAACGAAAATCAAAACTGGGTCCATGGCCCAGCCGAAGCCGACCGATGCATAGCTTTGTACAAAACAAATGCTGCCTGCTACTCGAGCCGGATACCTAGGCAAATGCATGTGGTGGTCTGACCAGGGTTTCTAAGTGGCTGACGTAGGATCACGTTGAGGGGTGGTTCGATCTCGCAGCATTGCCAGTGCCAGTCGGGATTGGACTGGATTTGTTGCTCTGCTGAGTGGCCCTTGGAACAAAACAACCACGAGTACGAAGTAGAATAGCTTTTTCCGTATGGATGCTTGGGCACTGGTGTACCGTTCGCGTTACTACGCTTTCGTGCTTTTCTGGACCCCCTAGTCCGGGTCCGCGGGACGAGTACTTGAAGGCTCTAGCATGTGGGTTTTACGAAAACGGGTTTGTAGACATGCTATCGTTAGCGTCCAGCGTTTTTCGATAATGGTGAGCGCTTCATCTGATCCCAAAGCTGTGTCACTATGATGAAATCCGGTACAATGATCTGCAACCCCTACCTCCTCAGCACTTGATCAGGAAATCGATCACTGTATCAAGAAAGAGGTAACGTCAGAAAAGGGATCGGAATGGATACACTTCTTCCAAGACATGGAACGTCAGCCTAATTGCTGGGGCGGAAGATATGTTCCGGCCGCGTTCTTGATGTACGTTTTTTTCTTTTTATGCTCAGCGAACTAAAATTGACAAGGTCCAGAGAAATTCCAAGAATCATGATCGACAGGAGGGATGGCCTGGTCTCTCGCGCCTCAACACGCTTCTGGTCCAGTCAGCAGACGGCGAATTCCGATATCCATGTGCAAGGGACTGGCGAAGCGATCGGAGAAAGAGACGGTGGGGCCAAGTTTTTTATTTGGCGGTTGCTTTGACACGAACACCAGTTCATTTCGAAAATATGTTTCCGTATGACAGAACAAGGCCCGACAGGTTGTAGAAAATGGCCTTGCTGCATCAAACGTCGTGTAGCTTCAAGCATCGAGAAAACAGCTTCTCAATCGATACACGTGCGCCAAAAGCGTGAAACATGTGGATGTTCTCATGTCCCGAGCGGAATTCGTGCTAATTTTCTGTGTCACTGCAGCGTGCAGGGCTAAGCCTTCCTCTGGCGAGCTGGCGAACTGGCCGAGTTCTGGACCGGTTCATGCGACGACCCTTTTATCCGAAGGACCTTTTGGCATCCGAACTATTCAAGTTCTCGAGGTCCGTGAGAAAGGGGAAAGGCGGCGTATTGCGTTCTCTCAGGCCGGTCGTCACCATTGGGTAAGATCTGACCTGATGCTGCCCGATCACTTTGCTAAGTGGTCGGGATATCCTGGCTTAATCGTTTCAATATCAGCTTTTCAAAAGACTTCTCCATTTGTCCAGCGGCCTGCTTCCGGGAAAAATGTCCACTCGGTATAAACCAGCTAAGAATCCATGGTTCGGGCCAGGATGAACGAGCCGAGCGAGCGTGATACTAGAATTTGAGGCATTTATTTTCTTTTCCTCTCTCTCTTCTCATCGTTAAACCACAAGTGTACGAGTGCCACGACATTTCGTTCCACAGCATAGAGTGTGAGTAGGACAGCCGGGGTTGTATTCTTCGGCGTCCAATCAAATGTAAGGGATACAGAGTTTTGAGGATCGGCATCAGCAGGAGATGAGGCCTCCTTTTTGCAGCATCCTCAGTCTGGACCCCCGAAATACGTACGCGGATTCGGCTGACAAAAACACGAAGTGCTCAAAATCCGGGGAAATTCAATCAGCTGTACTGCCGAACAATCGGGGTTGTCAAGATCAGGCTATTCTTCGTCTGGGATTGTGAGGCGGCGCATGCATGAACCGATCGTGTTCTGGTGTTTCAGCCGATTTCTGCACATCTGATTGAAAGGTGTTTTTCCTCGCCTCTGTGCACAGCCTCTCCCCCCTCCCGAGCGCCTTTTCCTTCGTTAAACACGCCTTATGAGGAATACGAGGTGTTCAGGCTTCTAGGCCAAGAATCAACCCCGCTTCAACTTGTTCTCAGCTCAAAACTTACCAGGGCGTTGGCAATGGGCCCTACGACAGTGAATCAAGCCGGGGTGATGCCGGCGGTGGTGATACAACAGCAACGCCATTATTAGATAGTGGTTGCGCAAATCATGTCGCCGTCTCTGCAGAGGTATGCAGCTACCGCATTGCCTATTTCGGAACTTAAAAGAACTGCCGGAGTCATGCTGAGCCCAACGGTGCTGTCTAGAACTTGGAAGCACTCGGAAACGGCATTGAGTTCGCTGATCGTCTCAGTCAACGTCAGCGAGCTCCCGCCGGAATGCCTTGAAGAAATGTGCTCTCAATAGATTGCGTGGCGCTTCACTATGCACCTTTGGCCGTGGATTAGTATTCAAAATGTACAGGACAGCTCGATCTTGTGGTCTCATTGCCTGGTGCACAGATCTTCTCAGTCTTGCCTCTCCATGCAGACCGGGTTCGTGTTGCCCTGATGGCACCGATAATGAGCGTATGCTCAATACTATAACCGGCGTTGTGGAGATAAGCTGCGTCAGATTCAGCCCTCCAACGGACGAGGACCTGGATTTCCGAGGTGAGGCGGGCAAAGTTGTCGTTGCCTAGCTGATGGCATGCCGTCGAGTGTATTTCACGTCAAATTCGCAGAGCTGTGATACATTTTGCTGATTGTCAATATCCCTCGATCTAGACCCAAGACATTTCGTGTTTGAATAGACCTTTTCAGACACTGCTGAACCTTGTTTCCACTCCATCGCAAGTCAAGCCAGCCGGTGTGCATGTTGCAACACTATCTTCCTCTCTCATACGCAAATTGGGATGTCCGAACTCGTTTGCGCGGGCCATTAGAGATACGTTTCTATTCTCTCAACTGCTTGCAGCAGTTGACGATAATTCTGGCCTCTCATCAATATAGATAGTGCCTGCATTTGATATTGAGCCTAGTTGGATCATGAACTTGATGAATTCTATCATCTGTCTTAGAGACACCAAAACCGAGGAAGCAAATAGTAGACTTGTTCGATAAATAGCTCCAGCAGTAAATCTCTTTTAGTTTCAAGCATGTCGATGTGTCCATTCAGAGATATCGTCCTTCCGGCCAGAGAAACGGCATATCCTCGCCCATGTGGTGTTGCGATGGCGGTTGAGTTGCAATTTGTACCCGCTTCTCTTGGCCAATCCATAACAGCTTTGTGAAGTGTTGCGAGCCTTGTTCCTCGGCAGTGAGACATGGGTCCGAGGCTGATTCCTTCATGGCGTGATTGAGGAATTTCCGTTCCATGTTGTTATCACATGCCCGGCATCTGGAGAGCTGAAAGCCAACGTCGGCTTTTCCCTCTTTGCGGATCCCGAGAGCGTTGTACATGGCGCTAGTAATATACACAATGGTCACAATACCAGCGTGACCAGTGTCATATTGCCTGCGTGATTGTGAATCCTTTAGTGCCAATTGTGTTATGGAGAGTCGCATTTATCAATAATAGTGTGAGATTTGGTTCCTGCAACGCTGAACCTTCGATAGCGCATATCAGGAATTCGAATGGCTTTTCCTGTCAACAGTGGCGAGTTGATAGATCAAATTTGCGATCATACAAAACTCGGTCATCGCCAGATTCTTCGAGTTCGATGTTTCCACCGTGAGCCCAAGCTTAAGCTTTCTGGACCGAAGGACCATGGTTGTCAGAGTCAAGGGAATGGCTTGCGAGCTAGGTCCCTATGTCTGACGGGATCCTCCACGGTAGAGCACTTGATGTAGGTAGGTACGCCGAGGCCAAGATAAAAGATTTCTGGAATCTAAGGCGTCTTTGGATACCATATCTCGTGACTTTCGAATGCGTAGTTGTGGGAGCTCAGTCCGGCCATCCTGATGCGGGTGCTCTTGACTTGCGGCACGAAGTGAACACAGCCACTCGAGCGCGAACCAGAATTTTTTCAGCAAAGCATAGAAGGTAGAAGTCAACAATATTTCTGATACAGAAATGACGAGGAATCAGCAACTCAGCAGTATGAACGGGAGGCGCGTCGACGGTAAGGGCGACCGAGGCGAACGAGCGAGTTGGCAGTGTCATGTGACCATGCCTTCGCCAAGCATAAAGGACGTCGAATTCAGAAATTGGTCACGTGCTCATTTTTCTACGCCCTGAGTCTCTTCTCACTCACATCCTTCGTCCTTCGCTTAGAGCTTATCAGATTCATCATATCTTCGCATTCTACTCTCTGCTCTCAAGGAGAATTTTGGGTGACGGCACCAAAACCCCCTTCGAGGCATGAGTAATGCGGAGTTCTTGATTGGCTTACGCCAACAAATATCAAAACCAAACACCACCTATGGCTCGAGCTAGGTGACATTCTCATGCTCCTGAATGCAGCTCATTTGTTAGCTTCGGGCTGGTGACTACTCCAGCATCATTGCAGGCATGATGGCTTGCTAGTCGAGGAGCCATGGTATAAGTATATTGTTGCTGTCTTTTCCATCCAGCCTCTTGCGCATGCATCGTTGAGCTTCAATTCCACTTCGTTCTGGTAAAGTTCCTTTACTGCTTCGTTCCCTCCGGAGAGCCTCAACGTCATGATGACACCGCTCACTTGCAGCCTCCAACCTGTTCTTCTTGCTGCAGCTTTGCGTTCGTCCACCCTCGGTCCGATCTCTGCAACAAAACGTTGACGTGGCAGTTTAGTGATTGCGAGAACGCTCGCCGGCCAAGCTCAATTCTACCAAAAATCTGAGGACTTCGGTGTTGCTATAACCTCGACCCAAGACGAAGGCAATGTCGACTTCCGCATGCAAATATCCGCACCTGTTTCATATGGCTGGGCTGCGGTTGGAACCGGCTATAAGATGGACAAATCCCTCATGTTCGTTATATATCCTTCTGGGCTGGATGATGGTCAGTTACCTGATTGCCCGGGAGCTTGTTTTGACCATCGCTGACAGAGAACAAAGGTGTGATACTCAGCGTCAGAAGCGCACAGTGTGTTCTTTCCCTCCCAGATGAATGTGATTTGCAGTCGGACCTTACTGATATTCCCCAGTGGTCACGACACACCCTTGGCAATCTCGGACGTCAACGCGACCCTCTTTGATTCTACAATCCAGTCGGGGAGAATGTCCGCTACGTTTGCATGGCACCAAGACTCGAAGCAGAGCTACCGTAAGATCGATGTTTCAAATACAAAACAGTCCTTGATTTGGGCTGTTGGGCCAACAAACCAGGGTGTAGAGGACGAAAGTTCTCCAAATGCGGTGATTGAACAGCATTCGCACTATGGTACGGCAGCTCTCTCCTTCTCTCAGACTGTCGAATGTCCTCGACCTCTTTGTTGATCATCTGGAATCTAGGGGTCTTTTTCGTCAACATGCCTTTCAGCACATCCGCGCAGGGAACCTTACCTACCATCACCGGTACTTCAAGCATTCATGCAAAAGGCCAACCATCTTACTATCACGGTCTGGTGACTGCTCATGCAGTTCTTCTAGGCATCGCCTTCATTGGTGCTTTCCCTGCCGGTGTGATTGTCTTGCGTACGAGGTTTCTCATTGCATTCAAATTACATTGGCTTACCCAAGCCGTTGCCACGGCTATGTCGTACATAGGTCTCCCCATAGCGATTGTTCTGAGTGTGCTCGGCATCCAGTACTCAGATATTGATGAAGGGCATCAGATCTTGGGAATTGTGGTTGTTGGACTCGTGTTTCTGCAGGTATTATTTGGATATGTTCATCATAAGCAGTACAAAGAGGATGGACGTCGGACGGTGTCATCCTTTGTGCATATTGGGTTGGGAAGAGCTGTTATTTATGCAGGGATGGTCAATGCCGTTCTGTAAGCACAACCCACCCCAACCCGTCAGCTAAATGCAAAGAGAAGAAGATTTTTAACGAAGATTTTAGAGGCGCCCTGCTCAGCGATGACACTGCAATTGCAGGAGCCATCGGTGGAGTCTCAGCCTTGCTCGCGGTTGGTCTTGAATACATGGCGTTCCGCCATCATTGGCGATCCAAGAGCGTGGGTGACATACCATTGAAAACCCCTTCGAACATTGCGTTGAGCAGTCCCGGAAAATGAAGACGGAACTTCCAGAGGCAAAAGAACTAGACCAAAGACATATATCTAGATTTCAATGCAAGATGCCCTTCCAAGATTGTGACAAGCTCTGCACTTTCTTCACCACTGGGCTCCCCGGGAAGATCACTCTGGCGGTGGCTATTAAGCATCAGGCCACTTCAAATGCTAGCAAGTCTATTTTCGTCAATCACGAAAAATTAGAGTTCACCGCTTCTCGAAACTTTGTCTGGGATGGAAGTCTGGGACCGTACGTTTTCAAACATGGCCGGTGACGTGCTAGTTCTCGAGAGCACCACACCTGAGATGTATGCCTAGGTACATAGTACTGTATGGACAACGGGAATATCGCGAGCATGGAACTTTTGTAAGTTGATATCGCTTCTGAAAGCGTGGTGGACCTAATGGTCACTGGAAAGTCGCTATTCACGTCCTTTGTGAACGATAGCAGGCATGAACTGCCTAGCGCAACACGGGCAACGCGCCCTGAAGAGTCGCGTCGCGTAAAGCTTTCTTCTCACTTTCAAGTCATTGTCCACCCATCTGCATCTTTTAGTCCCATTTCATCGGATAGTGAGCATACTTGAGGGCACTCAGATCAAGAGTTCGTTGATTTCAGCCGCATGACGGCAGGACTTGATGTGCTTGCCAACACATGGCTAGATTACCCCAGCCTGACTTGCGTTCTGACAAACCACGTGCAGAAAACACCGTACACCACCTTTTCTATCTGCGCACCTCATTGACTGGTCTATATCATTCGCGATCCAAGGGTAGGGGAGTGGTTTCAAGCCTAACCATTCAGGCATAGGTGTCTATGCTGCTAACAGCAAATCGTCAAATTGAGAGGTGGGGTGCTTGCTCACAACTTGTCCTTCCATTGTCCATTGGAGCACTCGATGTCTGTCTTATCGCAAGTCCTCGTAATTTGTGCTTAACGGTGAAACAAGCGGTGTAAGGAATGCCTTCGAATTTGCAGACAGAATACTTCGGCTCAGGCTGTGATCCACGGGCTGCCGAAGCTCTCCGCTCTTCCCTTTTCTTTTAGGACCTCTTGATACTACCTTCAGGAGTGAATGGACTCTTGATTCATCGTGTGAATGAATCCCCACTGAAGCCAGGATCCTCTGTACAACCGTCTAAAGCCAGTCGAATTGTTGACTGTGTAATATGGTCACAGTTGAAACGCATGCACTTCGCGACTATATCAGTGAAGTCAAAGACGGGAATCTTGCGCTTCATACACAAATTGAAGAGATCGAGGGAGCTAGAATGCAGGAAAGCGACATTGCCAAGCAGGCTGCCCGTGTTCAAACGCTTACCGAAGCAGATAACGCAAGATTACAGGCTGAGAACCAAGATCTGCAGACTGCTACTCGAAACTTTGCCACAGAACTCGAGGCTGAGAAACAGGGAATTCGAGGTCGAAATCTCGACAAGCGTACTTTCCATCTCCATCCTTGGACCTGAGGGTGGCCCTGAGGCTCGCTGCTTCAACCTGAAATGCTTCTGCACGTGACTGAGCATGGTGTCCTTCGGCCTGACTAACGGATCAAATCGCGCCCATATCTGGGCCAGGGGCCCTATTCGCAGCACCCGCCTATAACTACCAATTTATCGCCTTGGCCTAGCCTACAGTACCTATAACTTATCCTCGATTCTAGTTAACGTTAATGGTCACAAAAGTTCCCTTTCTCCAAATTGGATTAGTCTTCGGCATCCCCCCTCGCCATTCTGCATCGCCACGAGGATATTGAGTCAAAGTACTATATTGCTTAGGCATATTGGCGCTTTCGTTATTATTTAGACGGTAAGGTCGATCCAGGTAGACAGGGCTGACGAAGAGCTGATAACCTAGCTTATTGTTGTATTTTTTCATCATAAGGTCGGGCACCCTCAATCCATGACACAGCTACCAGGAAGCCAACATTGGATCAGAGTCTACTGTTCATCGCTACCGCCGCAGATCATCGACTGAGCCTGGCTATTCCGATTCATCTATATCGACTAGCTCAGTAAATGACGTAGACCCCACGAGCCAGAACAGATATCCCGACTGAAGGACCCGTTTGTCGTCTCTAGGCCCGTCGGCTGTACCTGCCCTCCCCGTGGGGTTATATGTTCTAAACAGGATTATCTACACTGATATCGCGTTTATGAACCAAGTCGAGAACATGGGACTATATAACCACCTTTGTCCATATTTCCCCCCACTGCACCCAGCCTTGCCTCAATGAGGCTGAACTCGTAGCTGTCCTTTGTGGCGCCTGACCCCTTGCGTTCCGTCACGTGCGATCTCACTCACGTGAAGTATGGGCTAAGCCCATTTGGGAGACCCTCGGCCTCCTGTTATCATTGTGTTGTCGTCTCTCGTCTTACAATTTCGTCTCACTTACCGCACCGGCGTGATATCTTTGGGTGGGTAACGGTGAACTGTCTTGCCTGTGTGTCTGCCATCGCTGGGAAGAGTAGAGTGGTCATTTGGCTCCAACATCCATCTCGGACCACTGACGAAGAAGCACGGAGAGATCCCTGATGGACGCGTTTGTTCAGTCACCCGCGGTGAATTTAGTCAGACAAGAGATATGTGGGAGTTCAATATTGGGCATCGGATAGGATTCCGTGTACGAGGTAGAGGTCAGTTGTTTCCGACTTCGAGTGCTGTTACTCTCTTCTCTTCTTTTCATCTTCTTCGGTATGCTATCAGGCAAGGCACCAACAACTTCGACATTCAGAGTCTCTTCATGTAATACGCCAAATCGCCCATCCCATCTTTATCCCACTTGCTCTGCCCGTTGCCCAACCACCGGAACCGATTCTTGCTCCGCCAGACAACATCGAAATGCTCGCCGGCCAGACTCTCCAGACAGTCCTTAAAGTGCAAAATGGTCCCGGCGTACGTGCCGGTGACGGTGCCACTTTCCTTGCCGTTCTTGTACCAGGATCGGCAGTCGTCTGCCCACACCATGGACTTGAGAAACTCCTGGGAATAGGTGTTGAAGTCGGCGACCGCTTCAGCCTTTGGAGTAATGGATCTAAATTGTAAGTCGTCGAGATTAGCTAGTTGTCCGCCCGTCCGTTTCTTTTCACCCTCGTTCGCCTGCGCAATCACCTGCAGCTGCAGATGCTAATCACAGATACCACGGCCGACGTGGCCAATAAGGGGAAAGCATTAAAACAATAGAGTGTGGTCCCCGTCGATAAGAGAAGTGCGAAAACTTACTTGATATCTTGAGTGGCAATCTTCTCCGCCCAGCGGAGGATATAGTCGCAGGTCCAAGAAATCTCGGTCAAGACGGAGCCATGTGAGATGGGACAGTTGGGTCCATTGAACATGTAGTAGTTGGGCATGGTGTCGACCTGGACGGCGAAAAAGGCCTCGGGGTCAGTCTTCCATCTCTCGCTCAACGTCGCCCCGTTGAGCCCGACGAGTTTCCACGACGGGATGAAACTTGTGTCAAAGCCCGTGGCGCAGACGATCATGTCGAATTCTTCTTCCCCTCCTTCTGCCGTCTCGATCCCCTTGGCCGTGATTTGAGTGATGGGAGACCAGTTTATGCTCGCGTTTGGTTGTTGAAGAGCTTCGAGATATCCATCACCGGGCTAATCGAGATTTCCAGCTTGTTAGTGGTCTTCGATCTCTTTTCAGCGGAACATACTGGCGGAACATACTGTCAGGCGACGGCAGCCAGGATGGAAGCTGGGGATCAATTTGTCCGCCATCTCAGAGTGATCCTTGAGGATGGCGCCCATCTGAGCTTTACACGCAGCCTCGAGACCTTGCTGGAATGGATGACCCGTCTTCATTCCAAAGAAGAACCCATTCACCCTGGTGGTCGAGGATTTCCCGAAAGGTTAGCCATTGAAGTTTTCTGCAAACCCAAGAAAATATCCGAGAAAAACTTACGACGCTTCCAACTCCTTTCGCAGAGTAAAATGAGATTCGGGGTTTTCTCTGAATTCTTTTCGTTGCTCTTCGGTATACGAAAAGTTTTTGCCGTCGATGGTCTTGTCGGCGCAGAAATTGATTGAGATCCAGCTGGGATTTCGGATGTAGGTGACGAGCTTGGACACTTTTGGTTGCATGGCCGGCACGATTTGGATCCCTGAGGACCCGTTCCCGATTACGGCCACTTTCTTGCCCTCCCATGAGTAGTCCTTGTCCCTGCACAGAGAGAGACACTTCTCAGCCTTGACTCCTTTCTAGTTAGACTTTGTGAACACGTACCAATTGGCGCTGTGGACGAGCTTCCCTTTAAAGTCATGTAGACCAGGAATCGCAGGCCATTTCCATTTGCTTGATTTTCGGTTAGACATCGCTGAATGCTATACATAGTCTTCTTGACTTACTTCAGAAACCCGGAGCCATTGACCAGGATATCGGCGGTGTCCTCGCGGACGACTCCATTCGCATCAAATTTGATCTTCCACCGTCCCGCCTCATCATCCCAAATCGTCTCCAAGATTTTGGACTTGAGCGAGACGTATTTGTCCAGGTTGTACTTGGCCACGGTTGCCTTGATGTAGGCGTGAATCTCGGGCTGGGCAGGGTAGAACTGCGACCAGTCCGGGTTCGGCTCAAACAAGAAGGTATAGGCATCTAAGATAAATGATCCCCAAATGTTAGTGTGCGTGCTTTCTTTCATGGGCCAATGCCGTCTTCACAAGGTGAGAGCCTCACGAGCTGGGATATCACTAGTAAGTCTGTGGTCAGGTTCTGATGTGCTCTGGCTGACAAGGATCTAGGGGAGAGACACTCTTACCAAGCGGCACCGGGATACGTGTTCTCGTACCAGGTCCCCCCGACGTCGGCGTTCTTCTCGTAGATCTGAAGGTCAATGACATCCTCCAGCTTCAACTCATGCTGGATCTTGTGTGCCAGAGTGAGGCCCGAGAACCCAGCACCAATACAGACAATCCTCAGTTTCCTCCTGGTCAGGACCGGAGTATCCAACAAAGGGACCCAGTTTGGCCGTTGGCCGACATCGTTGGGTGCTTTATCCTGGATAGATCCCATTTTCTTTTTGGTAAGATGATGCCCTGTGTCACTTTGTGTGTCGACAAGGAATATCTTCACTGGGAGGCATCCGGGCCCTTCGTCCCTTGATAAATAATAAAAGAATTGGGCGCCACGAGAGCGGTGTGAAGTAGTCTCCTATCGAGTCTATCTTCCTATGGAGACCTTCTCGTGGGCCAATTTCATATTAACGGATGATAGTGGAGCACACTTGGTTGGGGCACCAAGCAGGTCTATGCACTCGGTAGACAGTAGTATTATGGGTGAAACGAAACTGGCAGCTGGTCCTAAAGGTAAAATGCCCATTGTGGTTCCAGCAAGACAGTATCATTCGCTGCTTAACAAAGGATGTGTGCGAGTAGAGTATCGAGTAGGGATATTCCCAGTTCCCAGGTCCCAGGCAAATCAGGTCCCCAGTTCGCCTGCTGGGGAAAGCTCATGCCCAAAAGGTAGCTAACTATTAGGTTGTCACGGTATTCGTCGCATAAGATGCCCGTTCGACAGCACACCACCATGCTGGGATGATAGAGCAAAACGTCCTTTTCCACAGACCTCGGCCAAGATCAGTGGTAGCACCAGGTAGGCTCTTGTACCAAGTCACTCCACTATGGCTTTTTGTTGTGTTGTTGTCAAGCCCATCGAGTGCTTATACCACCTAATGTATAGTATCGTGATCCGGAGCAGGTACTCTATCCTGTTCCTGAGCTCCCAACCAAATGGACACCACTACTCCCTACTCAGTACCCGTCCCCTTCCCAGTGACAGCCTTTTCCCTCACTTTGTCCCTCGTACTCGCCATCCTTTTCGTGGGCGGCGCCCGAATCGACTCGGACTAGAGGGACACCATCAAGTCGCCGAGGCCGCGAAACAAGAGAGTGACTGACTCGTGTCTCGACTTGTCTCCAGCTGCCGACGATCACGAACAAAGTTGGAGTAGTCTTTAGTAGTCCGGGGCGGCACTTACCCTCACTCGGAGATCTGGACCGGCCCGTCGAACACAATACTCCGTAACTACTCCCCCCTAAAGTTACTTCGCAAATGGCTCCAGGAAAACCGTTAGTAACGAGGATTCTAATCCAAGGTACAAGGTACTTGGGTACCCAACGAGAGACCAAGTACTCGTAGCGTTGGCTCAGCCATGGCTCGGCTGCAGCCTTGAAACACCTGAAAGTCGGGGCCCACTCAAGATCGACGATACTTCGTCCGTATTGGGATGCCCACTTGGAGACGTGCACCACCGAGTCGTCGACACCTAGGTACTCCGTACAAAGCATGTCGAAAAGTCTAGGTCGAAAAAAATCTAGTTCGAGAACCATTGCAGATTGCTTGCCAGGTGCTAGGCAAGTCGAACAGGTGCTAGGCTAGTCGAAAAGGCGCCTTGGCTGATCGGCGCAACTAGCCTCAACGGCTGGAACGGATATGGGTCCCGGGCATATTATTTCGCACGACGAACTCCAGAAGGCAGTGAAATCTCTGGCGCTGAGTGCTACTTGGTACGGAGTACCGAGTGCAAATTGGGCTTTTGAAAATACGAGATTACAGTGGTACCGAGGACTTTGACCACTCTTTCGAGACCAAGGCATCCTGAATGAAATCCTCAGGCCTAATACTACTTACTGCCCACTTCGTATTCGGCCCCGTCGCCTTGTGTCTTGTCACCGACTCATTCTCAATTAAAGAAGCGGAGAACGATCTATGCCCAGAGTGACCCAGTTTGATTCATACTGTTGTTTTGGTTATGCGGATCATCCGGTACGCCTCGAACAGCCACTGCCAGGGACCGGGGATCAGGAACCGGGATTGCGCAAGGTCCAGCTCCAGTTCTCTTCTTGTACAGAGTATGGCCTTGTGGATTCCCATTTGGGTCACGGTACTCCATACTCCTCAATGTATACTATGTACTTGGTACATGGTTAGTCTGAAGTGACATGAGACCCAAACGATCTGGGATCTGGGACCTGGGGATATCCCAAGGAGAGGCAATTCAAGTAAAGACCCTTTTTTTTTTTAGTAATACCTTCGCCTTGAGGGACTCTTCGAGCATCTCTTTTTCCTTCATTATTAAACTTCTTAATTCGTCGACTCGCAAGCTCGAGAGGCTTTCTTTGCTTGTCTCTTCCCTTCATCTTTCGGGTGTCACCGTTTTATCAGCACGACCAAACCATCCAATGTCTGCAAGCGGAGCATTTGGACCTGCACCTCCGGGCATTGACCTGTCAGAAACCAAGAATGGTGCCGTTATCAGAGCAGTTGTCAGCCTGATGGTCATCGGGACCCTCGCCGTCATGCTCCGTTTTGTGTCGCAGTTGATGCGGGAGAAAGGAAGATTCTCCTGGGATGACTACTTGATCCTCCCAGCATTGGTGAGTTTCCCCGATATTGAGGAACAAGGACAAAACAACATAGACTAATTCTCGACAAAAAACAGCTTCTGGCACATGGTACAGCAGTCTGCTCGCTCGTCAGTGAGTTTGAAATCTTTCCCCCCAGCACACGATATTGGAGAAATTGACAAAATTGACCAGGTCTTCGATACGGTGGTGGCAAGCATCTTTGGGCGGTGTCGGGAGAAGACTTTACGACCATTTGGCAGGTATTTATCCATCCCATTTCTCTAACAATCTATGTTGCTCCTGTCGCCTCTAATGCTTTGGGCGAACTCAAAGTCTCCCAGTTTTGACCTGTCTTTAATTCTCCCGAACAGATTCTATTCTCCTACGTGATGATCTACGCAGGCGCCGTCAGCTTCACCAAAGCATCCATCGTCATGTACTACTGGCGTCTCTTTCACCAGAGGTGGTCCACCTATCTCGGTCTCTTCTTGGTCTGGAGCTATTTCGTCGTCATTGTCGTCACCATCAATACCGGTTGTCAGCCATTGGAGTTTTTCTGGGTGAGTCGGTCCCTTTCCACTTACTCTCTCGGTAGAGTGACAACAAAAGAAAAACCGACACGGAGGGGGAATTGTACACACACTGACCCCATTTCAAAACCCACTAGACTCAGTATACCACCCCCGGGGCTAAGGGTCACTGTATTGACGTGCCGTTATTCTTCTTCGCCAACGGCATCTGGGCCATGCTTGTCGATGTTTGCATCTTGATCATCCCGATTCGACCTCGTGAGTATCCTCCCACTCCTGTTAAATACTGGCGGTGTTTCACATGCTAAAAATCTTTGCTACAGTTCTGGGATTGCGCATGTCCTCAAGGAAGAAGATCATGGTTGGCGGAGTCCTTGGACTCGGAGGCTTGTAAGAGAATCCGCAATTACCCCATTTTCTTCCTGAGAAAATCTAACAATAAAACAGTGTCTGCATCGCCTCAATCGTGCGAATCATCTCGATCCATCAGCTCATCCACAACGACGACCTGACCTGGTCCATGGCCAGCGTCTTCATCTGGTCGTGCTGCGAACCCTTCATCGGCATCCTCTGCGCCTGCATGCCCTGCTACGCGCCGCTGCTACGGCGCTTTTGGAAATCGGCCGGCTCGCAGTCCCGATCAGTACCCACGAGCGGCTTTTCCAGCGGGAACATGAATGGGTCCACCATGGGAAAGTCTGGCCAGGGTATCCCGATCAAAGTCAAACGGGACTGGGACCGCATCGTCAACCCTACTTTTGGGGACGACGAGGTTCAGTTGACCACCTACACGACGGGACCGGAAAGCACCCGCACCAAGGGCAGTGATGAGTCCGGGTCAAAGGGTATCACCGTCAAGACGGACATTCACTGGGAGTCTCACGCCGTTTAAACACGCCTCGTCCCAGCGACGCATATGGGGGAAATTGACTGCGGTGGCACTGCGATGGAAAAAGCCCACACATACACTCGTTTGTGGACCGGGCTCGGTCGTGAAAAAGGAAGAAGGGGGGTGGTCGATAAAACAACAACAGTATCTCAACGCAGTCAGGCAGTCGGGCAAGTGCGGATATGAATGGAGCCATCCATCCATCATGGGATCCCCAAGTCTTGTCACACTCATCCGTCTCGCCTGTCTCAGATTGGGAAAGCCACTTGTATTTGAAGACCTTGTCCGGAAGAAACCAGCTGCGAGACGCAAGTAAAAGTAAAAGCAAATGCAAAACACTCAAGGTCGAATCGGCCGGCCGGCCGGCCGATCGATTGTGAGTATCCAGACATGTATTATAATATATACACGGTAAATATACCGTGTAGCAAAAGTTGAATGAAAAATTATGGCTGGCTGGTCGGTCCAAAAAAATATTATACAGGCGGACAATCAGTCGGGGGGTGCCAGAGAGATCTCGTTACAGACCCCACTGGCGACCCCGTTGGCGACCCTCTTCCGTTCACCACCGCTCATGTGCAGAGTGGCGCACGGAGCGAGTAATATCTTTCGCGGAATGGACATGGTTCGCACGTTCAAAGAGAGGGGAAGATGGTATCTGTATCCGGTTACTACAGAGGACGAGACTGTCGCATGCATGGCATACCTCGTACATAGTCCATACCTACTGTACTGAGCGCGAGTGCTAATGTTATTAACTACTAAGTACTCCTAAGGTAACGGAAGAACTAGGCCAGGCCATGGTACATTTCCCTATTTCTGGCTCCTGACCCTCGACCTCGTTCTAGAAGCTGAGAGGGGCCACGCAAGCCTACCTTCCTTGCTGTTTTCGGTAGGAGTTGATCCAGAGCCCGCCAATTGGCTGCTCGCTGCTAAGCTTAGCGATTAGGTCATCGTCGCTTAGTTTTCCGAGCACGAAACGGCTATCGAAGCCAATCTCCTTCCGGAACAAATGAAACGCTGCATCGCCGCTCAATGAAGCAAATGTGTGTCGATAAAAGTGCCACGGCCGATGCGTGGCCTCGTCGCGAACCTAGATGAGCATTTCGCCTTTCAGAAACTTGGTATGATGGAAGAAAAGAAACCTGCCTACTCAAATGAGTTGCTCTGGGTTAATCATGATTCGAAAAACATGAAAGCGTTGCCAAACAGGCAAAAGGTTTTCAGCCACATCCAAAGACACTACAGGCCATGGAAGAGAAAGACATCGACACAGGAACTGAGGAATTCAAAATTTTTGACTAACAGGGTCAGTCATACCATCAGCTTCAACGAATCAGAACGCGCGGGTTCGTGCTAGATGTCGTCCAATTTTCCTAGCTAAGGAAACCATTTGTTAACGTGCTTGTTGATTGTCGCAGGCTCTGGGTTCTTCTTGCCTCGAACTTGCACGAAGCAACGTAAGCGACACACAGAACCGCACCTCAGACGAGACCCAGGCTGCATCCCAGAGCGCCCAATTCCCTGCCTCCGTAGTTAGGCGTTTCCGCGGGAACTCCGACCCGTTCGACGCCCATGCCGTCAGAGTCTGCCCTCGTGTGAACGACATCCTCAAATTCTACCGCGACTACGCCATCCCATCGCAATACCACACCGGACCCGATGGGTGGAAAACCACGGCAGCCGCCATGGACGACTGGAAAGACGCCGTCCAGTCCCTGCACGAGAGAGGCGGCGCGCTGGGCTTCCTCGCACGATGGGCCCAAGTCGCTTCAAACCTCACGCAGAGCTCTGACCTCGCCGTCGAGGCTCTGCGGTTCCGGTCCCGGAGCACGACGATCTTGCATGAGAAGCTCAAGCGCGAGTCTGGGACGATCTCGAAGTCGACGTACTGGCACATGCATACCCTGTACACGGCCGAAACGCTGGCCGGCAACCCACGGGCAGCATGGCTGCACGCAACAATCATGCAACAAATCCTTCGACAGCACAGCGAAGAGGGCCAGATGGAGCTCACATACCTGCGATATTTCCTCTACAACGAGAGCTCGGCGTGCTGCATGTTCATGACGCGCCCTGTGCTTGACTATGAGACTTGGGTCCCGCAGATGTTCAAACCGGCGTGGCAGCAAGCCGGTGAAGAACTGGCCTCTCTCTCAATGAAGTACAACACGATGCTCGACCCGTCGATTGAATCCTGGTTCCTGAAGAACATGTTCCTCCTGCAGCGCGAGGACTTGGAGGTCTGGCGACATGCGTCGTCTCGGGCGGAGGATCTGAGCCCGTCCATGTTCACTTGGTTTGCTGCACGGCACTCGATCCACCAGGCCAGGTTGGTCAAATATGCATTGGACCAGACCGATGAGGCGAGGAGCGAAGAGAAGCTTAGTATGAAACATTACAAGAACGCCTACTTAGCGTTGACGGTAGTCTACTGGACGCGACTGATCGCGGGGAGTGACACTATCATGGGCGTGGAGATTTTCGCCACCAAGAGGCCGTTGTTGAAGGCCATCAGGGAGTTACTGGACGAGGAGGAGGCGACCATCGGGTTGGACGCGGCGTTTGGAAACAAGCGCGCAAGGCTGTGGGCGCTGTATGTGGGCGCACAGGCTGAGCAGCAACTTCCCGGAGACGCCGAGGTCAACGGTAATACATTGAGGACGAAGTGGTTCAGCGAGGCGTTTTCCTTGCAGGCCGCTAGGATGAACCTGCTGTCTTGGCCCTCCGTGCAAGGCGTTCTGGATGGGTTTCTGGATTACAACATCACCGAGCCTTATGGGGAGGAATTTGTGCCCCGTCTCCTTCGACCGCTCAACTCAGTCGCCGGCTAAGGCTAGATACTATATTATTATTATTTTAGCAAGACAAGGACTGAGAGACAAAAAAGTAGATTTTGTCTTACTCGTCATCTCCCCGCCCGCACTGAATCTTTCCTCCCTGACATTAAAAATCAAACAAGAACATTGACCACCCGTACATGAGTGAGCGTCGAAGCGGGAGGAGGATGATCTCAATTAGTGCAAGCTGTGAACCTTTTCCGTTTTAGATCTTGAATAACAAATTTGCCGCTGTCTGTCCTTGCGGGCGTTGCCTGTTTCAAAGTCTCTTCAACAAACCATCCGCGCAGCTAGGCATGGGATAGATTGATGTGGCTATGACGACAACTACACAGACCCTTCCGCTGAGACTTTTATCGTGTGGTCGATGAAATCTTATTTGCCAGCGTATTTGCGCGGCATAGGGCTATGGCCCATTCTCGTCCAGCCAACGTCATCAGCAATGAGGCTGAGAGCTTTATGTTGGCGGCCTTGGATTTCCAAAGGCTAGAAAAGAGACTTGATTTTCTGCGCAGAAGGCGACGACATGGTTAATAGGTTCTGGTTACGGCTTATGTCCAGAAAGGGGAGGTTATGGTTCACAACTTGCACAGATATATGACTCCATGCTACCTTTGGTCTCACATTATTCTTTCCCACACTTACCTCGGCCATCCCCCTTGCAGGTTGCCTTAACTCCAGGCGACAAGCGAGCCCCAATATCGTCCCCGCACCGATATGGTTGTCTTGATCGTCTCAGCAAACCTCCACCTATGTTATTTGTAATACATAATCTCTAGGTTAAGCGCCAGAGGAGGGGAGAATCGACGATAAAGGAGGCAGAAACCCGACGAGACATTAGAAGGGCCAGGGAGACTATTGACCCTCCCTCGCGCCAGAGGCACAAGGCACGTCGTGTGAGGCCTATCACGCTCATGAAGACCGGCTCGTTCTCGTAGGGTCGAGGAGGCAACGTGCCGTGTACGTCTCTAGGGAACCCCTCTCAGAGCCTCGTTTTGGGGCCCTTGTTAAAACTTAACAGTTTAGGGAAGGGACGACCTTTAGGCCACTGTCCGATGTGGTCAGCAGGGTGAGCTGGCCCAGCTGACCCTGGGCCGACGTTGAGCCGGGCGCGAGCCAGCTTGAGTAAAAGCAGCGCAAGGTCACGTGGGTTGGAAGGGAGATGGGCGTCGAGATTCCGGTCGTGAAACAGAAGATTTATGACGTTGATCTAGGTGCGCATGAGGCTGTCCAAGACTTCTGCGAAGAAAATCATCAATTAAAGCATGAAAACGCTGAACTGAAGCATGAAAACACGGAACTGAAGCATGAAAACACGGAATTGAGGCGTCAACTTGAAGCCCACAACTACGAAGCTACCGCACCAACAATCCCAGGTCACACCCAAAATGACGAAGCATTTGCGGCTTTACGATTGGCGCGTGATACTGCCATGGATCAAGCCCATCATCATAAGTTCGAACAAGACGAAATAGAAAAAGACTTGAAGCAGACTGAGATGTTGCTATTGAAGGCACAAGAAGACTGCAACAACTTATTGTCTCTGCAAACTGTGCAAATGGCCACCGGAAGGCTTGTCGATTCATTCCCAATTCGAACATCACCTTCCACGACTAGATCTTCCTTCGTCACTCCAAGCTTTCCGCCCGGAGACTCCCCAATAGGCGATACGCCAGGGATAGACGAGGAGGCCCTTCGTCGAGTTATCATCAGGGTACTTGGCTAAATGTTGCCACCAAACTCACAGGCACAGGCTGCCATGCCAAGTTAATATCAGACCTCCCATTGCGATCACACAGGTTGTGTGTCGACGTCTTATGCAGGTGAGAAGGGACATGCTGGACTGATTGATCGACGCGATGATGCGTTTCGGTAAATGGACTTACTTTCATGTATTCGAGTTGATGGATGTAATAGGAGAAATTCCTCTTTGTATTCAAATTTTAAATTTGGCTGTTTTCATCATTGCAGAGAAGTCAGAGAAAAGAGTCATCATATTTTACACGTTTTCGTTCTTCTAAGAGCTGCATTATAGGGCCGGTCCCCGAGTATATCATAAAAAATTCTGACCTAGACGTCGTGATCTTGACGACCGTCAGGTCAAGAAACGCCCATGTGCCAAAAATGCTTCACCGTGCACACCCACTAAGCGGCACCAGTATATCTACTCCTTCGCTCTTCGCCAATGCCTTCCACCACGAACGTGACAAGCAGATATCAATCTAATACCAGATCTGCGTGAAAAAAGGCTTTTACTTTCGAGGCTCGCCAATTTTGTCGACACCGAACCCAATTATCTTCCAGCGAAGAGGGTCTTTGCGGTGATAATCCGGGGGTGTCACCGCCGGACACCATGCTTCCATTTTTTCTTCAATTATCTGGCTTACTTCATGCCATGTGAACCTGATAGTCGATTGGCGATGCTATTTGCCTCAGGGTGAGAGCAGATACGTCTCCGTCAGATCCGGGAGACTTTCGATGTGTGCCACTAGAGATACAGACCTGGAGACCGTCGCCTTCTGGCACCCGCGGAGGACAAGAGATACGCCGCTACTGTGGCTTGCGTCAGCACAGCCTGCAGCTGATGCAGAAATATCATCACTAGTCCCCGAGGGAGGGACTTCTTGAGCAGATTTATGGTATGATGCGCCGCTCGCGTGAACAAGCGAACCCCGGATTTCCAGGTACGTACTCAGATTCACTATGTATTTTCGAATACGCCCCCCGGATGTCTAGCCAATGGCATAATTCCGAATTGTGCGGCTTACAAAACGTGAAATTCCGTTTTGGCAGAGTGTGAGAACCTTAAGGCATTTGATTATGGAATCAGGTGACCCTGCGCAAGGGTAAGGCTGACTCTTTCTGGAATATCACCTCGCTACAATTCAGCCACAGAGATAACCTCATGGAGATCCTGTCGCCAGTCTGTATCTTTGTTTAATTCAAGCCCACGTTGCTTGGGTGGCCACAGGCGCAGCATGATTATCAATCGACTGGATGCGTTTAGTTCTTTGAAGGTCGCTTCAACAACCTCCTTCGAGAGCTGCCGTCGGGATGCTGAGTCCACTGTCCACGTCGGTCAATTAGGAAGCTTTCCTCTCCCAGTTTTTCTCTAGTCATGGACATTTCAAGGACCACGAGGCCTGGAGGTTGCCGCAGGCTCGCTTGTTGATCCCCTGTGGCTCCAAAGGCAATTCCAAATGTGCAATCTCGAGCGACGTCAAGATAAGAGGCCTGAAGCCAATTAGGATCTTGGCTGTGGCAGTAAAAGTGCTGCTGGACTAGGCAATACATCATTCAGCTCTCAAACGAGGTAGGGAGGTTCATTTATAAAAACTGACTCTAGACGCAAGAACGATATGCTCCCTCTACGACTCGTGACTTGGGACTACGACTTGGAGTATTGAGAGATCCTCCAAAATGGTTGCTCTGACCTCTATATTCCTTCTTGGCCTTGCAGCTGCGGCTTCGGCTCAAGATGCTGCAGGAACGAAGGTAGGATATCCTCTCTAGGCGAGGAAACTGATGGCTAACATTCCTACGCAGTTACAACAAATTCAAGCAGCCACAGTGAACACAAACGGACAGCGAGAAACCACGGGCGATGGTGTTCCCGCCAATACTTCAAAATCCCTCCGAACTGGCCCTCGCGGGTACAACCTTCTCGAAGACGTGGCTACCCGCAAGAAGCTCCTTCACTTCGACCGCGAACGTGCTCCAGAGAGAGTCGTTCACGCTCTGGGCCACGGTGCCTATGGCCAATTCGAATCTTTTGGAGACTGGAGCAACTTGACATCGGCTTGCTGGCTGCAGTCCGGCGCCGTGAGTGAAGTCTTCACCCGGTTCTCCGTCGTCGTTTCCAGCACGGGTGGAAGCGAAGTGGGAAGAGACACACATGGCTTTGCCACCAAGATCTACAGCCAATGTGGCAACCAAGACCTGGTTGGCAACCACGTTTCGTCGTTCTTCATTGATGATGGTGAGCCTTCTTTTCTTGCCCTTCATTCTATTGCTCCTTGGTGCTGACAATTGATTTCCCAGGCTCGTCCTTCCCCGATCTGATCCACTCAGTGAAGTTTGAAGCAGATAAAGGGTTTCCTACGGGCGGGTCTGCTCATACGACTGCATACGACTTCTTCACGCAACATCCAGAGGGCGCCTTTCAGCTCATGAATGTACTGTCTGATCTGGGTATTCCCCGCGATGTCCGCCACATCAGTGGCAATGGTGTACACACTTACCGCTTCATCAACGGTCAAGGGCAATCCCAGCTCTTCAAGTGGTATTGGATACCTCAGCTGGGTCATCGATCCCTAGTCTATGACGAAGCAACCAAGATTGCCGGCAAGAACAACAACTTTCAACGCGTCGACCTGTACAACAACATTGAAGCAGGCAACTTTCCGCAATGGGATTTTGCAGTCCAGCTCTTCCCCGACGATGGTAGTTACATGTACAAAGGCATCGACTTGCTCATCCCGACTCAAATTGTGCCGTTCGAGATGAACCCACCAGTCAGGCTGGGCAGATTGACCCTGAATCGTAATCCTTCTAACTTCTTCGCCGAACCGGAATCCATCTCATTCGCACCCTCCAACGTCGTACCTGGCGTGTCATTTGTCCCAGACCCTCTCCTCCAGTGGCGTCTGATGTCCTACGATGACACCTCCACACACAGACACGGATCACCGAACGGCTATCTCCTGCCCATCAACAGAGCCATCGCTCCCATCAACAACAACTACCGCGACGGCTACATGCAACCACAGATCTTCACCGGCGACTCGACGTCTTCCCCCAACGGCATCGGGGGCGTCGTGCCCTCAAGCGGCAATGCCACCGTCTCAGTCACAGGAAATAGCGACACATCTGCCGGCAGCGGACCGATTGGGCGTTATACGCCATCGTACGACTGGTTCGGCCAGGCACGCAATTTCTGGGGGACGCTGGACACCTTCGCCCAACAGCACACGGTCGACGCCTACCGCTTCGAACTCGGTAACGTGGCCAACGCCTCGGTCGTGCAGGTCTACATCGACAACATCCTCAACAACATCGACAACTGTCTCGCGCGCCGCGTTGCCTTCGGGCTAGGCGCGACCCTGCCCGCCATCGGCTCCAGCCCACGCACCAACCTCACCAACAGCACCGCACCATTCCCCAGCCTTTTCCCCTTGAACCCAGGCCAAGAAGCCAATAAGAGCCTCGTGGGCCTCAGCGTCGCCGTGCTCGCCAACGACACACTCTTCAGTGCATCCGACATGTCCGCTATGATGCCCCTTCTCGCAGCACAAAATATCACGCTGACCGTCGTGGCCCCACGCTTCGGCGAGCTGAACACCGGCGTCAACGCCACGGCCAGCTACATCACCTCCAGCAGTATCTTCTTCGACGCCGTCTTCATCGGCTCCGTCTCGACAAACTCCTCTGCCGGTGCTACCATCGGTCTCGACATGGCTGCGCAGAACTTCGTCACTGAGGCCTACGGGCACGGTAAGGCTATCGGCGCGCTGGGAGCGAATGGTGCGGCGGTGCTGCGGGGCATGGGTCTGGATTTCACGCCCTCGTTGGGATTGTTCTCGGGTGATGCGGGTCAGGTTACGCAGAATGTCCTCAGCGCGTTGAGGGGCCCAGTGAGGTTTCCTCAACGGTTTGCGACCGATGATGAAGCGGTAAGTGTGTACACCATTGCCACTGATGTGGCGGACATCGCGGGGAATACCCAGATCAGACAGTACATTCATGAGC
>JANSVK010000096.1:0-134752 GCA_030068005.1 Cladophialophora exuberans | reverse complement strand
TAAAAGATGAACTTAAGGAGTATTCTAGAGTTTCTCTTAAATAGAGGTACGCTAATAAAAAGCTTCCTCTAGACGATACTAGCTTACTAAACTAAAATTTCTTCCCTTAAGGGATAAAACGATAATAACGGACCGGAGAGGAGTTCTCTCCCCGAGGGGACGAATCTTAAGGTTAACCCACCTACCGTGTCTTCCCTCGAGGGACGAAACGATAATAGCGAAGTGGTTCGGACGTTCTTCCCTCGGGGGAAGCCCTAACTCTATAGCCTCACGCCGTTTTTCCCCTATAGTATTCGTACTGGTTGAGAAGGTAAGAGGAAAGAAAGGGCATTTGTTAAAGACGCTCGGGATGCCCCCGGGACGCCTACCTGGCCGAAAAAAAAAGAATTTAGACGAGTGTTTATTAAGGCACCGTAGCCTAGGTGCCTTAAAAGGTATAGAGGAGATAATGACTGGGAAGGAGAAAGATTGTGAAAAAGGAACGTAAGAGATGATTATCGGGATGAGAGTGAGATAAAATTTTCAAAGGAAAAATGTGGGAGTCGACTTCTAAAACCGCACCAGCGAAAGAGCACGCAGAAGGAGCACGCGTGTTACCAGCAACCGTTCTGCCACGCGTCCCTCTAATTGACTCGGAAGGAAAGTAGTCTCTCCTCATGAAGTATACATCTCGCAGGTCTCTCCTAGCTGACCAGCACGAGTTAGTAGATATTACTCCGGGTATCTTCTCCCACCAGTTCACGCCTTTAATTCATTGTCCAGTCCATCGTCATTTCCTAACCCTTACTTCTCATGCACATAAGGCTTATTCGGCGAGGGAAAGCTCATATGGGCTGCCATCGTCAATAAACTACTTGGCTGACCCGTCCACTTAGGATCTACTCCGCAGAAATTGCTGGGGAAGCCAATATTAAACTTAGTCTGGCTCTCGAGAAACTCGATCTGCTCGTCACTCAGCCTCAAACTTAACGCCTGGATATTATCCTTGAGATGCTCGACCTTCCGTCCGCCAATGATGGGGAACACATTTGGGGTTTTCTGCATGACATACGCGAGCGCCACGGCCGTGAGTGACTCGATGCCATGTTCGACTGCGACCTTCTCGAGCGCGGCCGAAACCTTCTCCTGCTGGGGCGATTGGGTATCGCCCATAAAGCTCCGTAGACCCTCGCCGGTCTTCTTGCGCTCCTCGATCTGCTTCTTGGACTGGAACTTGCCGCCGCCGAGTACGTCCCACGGCGCGAGCGCCATACCAAAGTGTCGCGCCATCGGGATAATGTCGCGCTCGAAGTCGCGTAACATGATGTTCCACCGCCCCTGATATACGCTGAATTGCGTTTTTCCTTGTTCGCGTGCGTACGTGTTCGCAGCGGACACGATCCACGCTGGCGTGTCGCTGATGCCCAGGTAGAGGATTTTACCTTGCACGACCAGGATGTGCAGTGCGTCCATGATTTCTTCGATTGAGGTTGTGTGGTCCTATGGGAACCGGAAATAGGATGTTAGAGGCATGTTTCAAGGACTCTTATCAAGGAGACCGGAGACCGGATTCGACTCCCTTTGGTGGGACAATATGGGGCAGAAAAGCTACTTACCCACCAATGCAGAAACAACACGTCGATATAGTCGGTCTGTAGCTTCTTCAACGAGTCTCGCACCGACATGTGTAGACTGCGTTTATGATTACCTGAATAGTTAACCGTCTTGCCCTTGCCGAGCTCGTAGCTGCGGTACGGGGTTGTGTACCTGCAGAACAGATAGCTTATCAGCAAGAATCCAGGGGCATAGACAAGCGCGACAGTCAGAGCACATACTTTGTGGCAAGCACGATCATGTCGCGGTTGTTGCGCTCTGTCATCCATTCGCCGAGCCATTTCTCGGACTGTTCGTTTTGGTAGTTGTTCTAGAGCGGGTGGAGAATGAAGGTCAGAATTATAATTCTAAGGGATATTTAGGAGTTTCCAGATGATGCATGAGAGGTACTCAAGCTCGCGACACCCCTCTCGCCGCAAGAATCGCTAGTTTTCGGCGAAGATTTTGGCATGACTGGACAGGACTTACAGCAGTGTCGATGAAGTTTCCACCAGCCTCGTAGAAGGCGTCGAGGAGTTTGAACGAGCTCTCCTTGTTCATACTGCCCATGGCCTGCAATTTGCTCCCAGGTTAGCCATCTTCTTCGTTGCCGGTGAGTGGCCAGGGATTAAACAAAAGTGCAGGGACCGAGAAAAGAGCGAATAATACTTACACCGGCCCACGCATCTCCGATAGACGCGGCTCCCAAGCATAGCGGTGACACCCTGACGCCGGCCGTGCTGGACAACACACGATACCGTCCCAGTTCCGTCGCTGGCTCAGGGGCCGGGGCAAACATTTCGTTCAAAACCTCGTTGGTCATCTTGTGAGGCTTGGTTGGTGGGTGTCCTTTAGGCGGTGAAGCTTAAGAAAGTATGAAGTATTGAGGGAGACTGTTCAAATTGGGTATGTAGGCAGGTAGTTGTAGACAAGAGAGGAGATGGGACTGTTCAAAAAAGAAAAACAAATGGCGGAAGTCAGTTATGGGAAGGTAAATACTACGTACTCCTGATCTTTACCTCCGCTAGGTGGAAACTGTATGAGATGTGGGTTGAATACACGAGTTCTGCTCCACTGTGTCGAGAATATAGATCATTGGATATAGCATCGTATTCACTACCCCATAGGTGCAGACAAGGATGCTGTGCCGCCGCCATCACTTTTCCGTATTAGCAGCAATAAACCTCACACCAAAATGGATGAACCGTAGTGTACGGGTTACAAATCGCACTCTCGTCCGAATCTCGTCCGATTACTAAAGCACCATATCCGTCAATGGGAGAACACGTCCAAGTCCGGAGAAATTCGGTGAATGAATTCTTTGGAGACGTTTAAGGGTCATGGGGCTGCACTGATACAATTTCCATGGCTAATGTCAATGTCAGAATGTAGAAAGTAATGTCAGAATGTAATTACAAAGCACAAAGACAGCCAATTGTCATCCTTGCACTGCCTAGATATTCGGTCCATGCTGCTTATAGATCTGTACTTAGATCCGTATATAAATCAAGACTATGCGAGCCTGTAGACATCTAGGCCTTTATCGGATTGGATGAATAATACTAATTTGATCCGAGCTCAACACCAACATGCCTGCCCGTTATACCTCTCAGATCAAGGACCCCGGCCCTCTAGCTGAGCCCCTGACGTTCGCCTTCAGTGGAAAGACGGCTCCGAACAGATTCATGAAAGCTGCTTTGACTGAGCGCTTGTCTTCATGGCATCCCACAAACAAGGAGACCAGGGGAGTTCCGTCCAAGGAGTTGATTCGAGTTTACCAACGATGGGGAGAGGGCTTGATGGGCGTCATATTGACGGGCAACATCATGGTGGATTTTGATAGTTTGGAATCAGGTAATTTGAGGCCGACGCCTTCATATATGGCAGCACGTCGTGCTAACTTATTGGACCCTCATATAAAGCTGGCAATATGATCATTCCACCTGGATCAACGTTCGACGGTGAGCGTTTTGAAAGATTTCAGCAGCTGGCGATACAAGCTAAGGCACACGGAAGCCTGGTCCTCGGTCAGGTCTCCCACCCGGGAAGACAAGTCGAGCGAAGCCTCGAGCCCAACCCGCTGTCCGCAAGCGATGTTCAGCTTGAGACTGAGGTCAGTGGAATGAAATTCAACAAACCGCGTGCTGCCTCACTGGAAGACATCAAGGACATGGTCAATCGCTTCACTCACGCGGCCGAATACTTGCACCAGGCGGGCTTTGATGGGATCCAGCTACATGGTGCCCATGGATATCTGCTGGCCCAGTTCCTGTCGCGAACGACGAACAAACGTTCCGACCAATATGGCGGTTCGCTCCATAACCGGGCTCGGCTGATCTTGGACATTGCACAGTCGATTCGGCAGAAGCTGCCCTCATCGTCGGGCTTCATCTTGGGCATCAAGATCAACTCTGTCGAGTTCCAACAAGATGGCTTCACCGCCGAGGAAGCTAAAGAGCTCTGTCAGCTGCTTGAACAGAACGAATTCGACTTTGTAGAGCTCTCTGGAGGGACGTATCAATCTTTACGATTTGTGCACCAGCGTGATTCGACGAGGAAACGAGAGGCTTTTTTCATCGAATTCGCCGACAAGATCGTCCCGGTCGTGACAAAGACTAAGACATATATCACGGGGGGTTTCAAGACTCTAGATGGCATGGTGAATGCTCTCAAGACTGTTGACGGCGTTGGGCTGGGTCGCCCCGCGTGCCAGGAATTTCGCCTGGTAAAAGATTTTCTCCATGGCCAAAATTCTAGTGGAGGAGCCATCCTGCCAATACTCGACCAGGATGATTTTGGAACGACGGTGGTTGTTGCGCGTGCCCAGATCAAACAGGTCGGCAAGGATCAAGAGCCGACTGATATGTCTGTGCAGGAAAATGTCGATGCCTTTCTCAAAGACATGGGCACTTGGACGGAGAACGTCAAGCTAGGCGTCGACCGTGTTGACGGAATCGTTGATCTCATGAGCGTAAAGGCCATTTCTTATGGAAGCGTCGGCGCAGCGTAGTTGATCTGGCGGTCCAGAGGGCCTATAGTTTGCCGCATTCGAAGCTGTGCTATCGAGCACCGATCGTTGCGAGTACGTGGACGAGCCTTTGAAGGTGACTGATGGATCGCTCAACATGATCTTGAGTCGCGCTGGTCATGTTGTTATACTTTCATATTTTGCTGGGTGTTCTCTTTCTCCTTCTCCCTCGTCATGTCTGTCTCATTCTCAGTGACCAAAATACTCCCGGCGATGGCTGGGCTGTCTCTGAATTCTTAGTGAGACAAGGGCCTGCTTACATAGAAACCCCTGAGAGGACTCCGGTGGAGCTCAGTGTCTGAGGTGGAAGTGTTAGGCCGTTCTTCTACTCCGCAGTACTGAATAACCGAGTGCTTTCCGAAGCATTGTCAGAACAAAGTGATATTCTGACACGTAAACACAACCATTTCCATGCTGTTCTCTGATATGAATAATGAGTAGTATCGCCAAGGGAAAATGCCGAGGAAAGTCACATTACTGTTCACATTTCAGACGTACGGTAGGCACAAGCAGAATCTGATTTCTAATTCTTAAGTGAATTGGGAGGCCGAGAATCTAGAAATAAATACATGGCCATTTACCACTTTACCGTGGAGGACAAAGCATACCACACATAGCCGTAAATTATAGAAGAAAGAGCGCTACAGGACCAGGTCCAAAATCGTCAACCAGAATGGCCCAAGGCACTTCCAACCCCAGCAAGCCCACGATCGTGGTGATCCCGGGCGGCGCGTGCCCGGTCGTGTTCTACAACGATTTGGTGTCGAGCCTGACCAAGCACGGTCACGAAGCAGAAACGCACAACCTGCGCTCGTACACCGACAACCCCAAGGGCTCGGAACCTCAGGGACTAGCCGAAGACGCAGCGTATCTGCATGAAAAGATCGAGGCCCTAGCTGACCAGGGCAAAGATGTCGTCGTCGTCGGCCACTCGTACGGCGGCCTCGTCACTACCGACGCCGCACACGGCTTGAGTAAGGCCGAGCGAGCGCGAGCCGGGAAACGTGGCGGCATAGTCAGGATCATTTACTTGAGTTGTATTGTCGGCGCCGTTGGGTCGTCGTCAGCTGAGACGTGCGCCGATCGCCTGCCGAAATTCGAGTTCATGGAGCCTGCTGACGAGGTGTGTTTCTGCTCTCCATACTTGAGATGCGCCCGTGATAAGAAAGCAATTTCACCTCGCTAACGCTTTCTAAAAACCAGAACACCAATTTCATGCAACAGGCGCCCGAGAAGTCGGCGCCAATCGTCTTCAGCGATATGCCTCTGGAGCAGGGCAAACAATGGGTTTCGAAGATGTGGTGTCAGTCGGTGCGTAGCTTTAACGATAAGATCCAGCATGCCTCGTATCTACACAATCCCGTGACGTGGATTCTGTGTACTAAGGACGAGGTTCTGACACCGAGCTTTCAACGGGGGTGTATTGAGTTCATTGAGCAGGAGAAACAGGGTGAAAAGGTTGATGTCGTTGAGTTGGAGGTCGGGCATTGTCCCAATGTTAGTGCTATTGAGTTGACGGCGAAGACAATCGTTGAGGCGGTGGAGAGGAATGCTTGATAGGCTTCAGCGATTGCTTTGGTAGAATGTAGAAGTTAGCTCCGATTTTACTGTTCCCCAAGTTGAAAGGCGAAGACTAGGAAGTCCTAGATCTACCAAGTCAGACGAAAATCTATGTCACATCAATCAGGGCATGTCATCTTGTCACATTCAGTCTCTTCACCTTAAGTGTATTAGAGGAATGGTGAAACTTCTCTTCCATAGGGAAAAACGGTGGTGATCTGGGCATTCGTTCTTCGGCGATTTTTAGTGCCTTGGGATTGTTCTCGTGGTTTCCCAACCCTAGGATAGCAGATCTGTATCCCAGATAAAAAGACATAAGAGACTAGCCTCAAAGACGAAATGAAGAGCAATGCAAGGAAAGCGGTGGTGTTCCTGCTGTATGGCAGCTCAAAACAACTGTGCCTTTCGCGGTGGATGATGACGAAGCAAAAAAGCCAGTGACATGGTATCGATCTCCCCAGTAGATATCTCAAAAGTGTAGACTCATGCACAGTAAAGATGTAAAAAGCTACGTTGCGAGAGAATCCTCCTAGCTCGTATCACAACTTCAAGGAGTCAGAGACCGCGATGTGAAAGTGAAAGGCAGAGGTCAGGTGACTGCGCGTTTCGCGTAAAGTGAAAGCTCTAGGCTTGCCGAGGTCCAGGCCATCATTCATGCCGCGCATTTCCTCCATTGATCACGGAAAAACTTCGTCGAGCTTCAAATGGCCATGGCAAACTGGAAATATTAGCATCCGTATTGAACAATGCAAAGTAACTTACTTGTCCTTCCCAAATCATCACCAAACATTCTCTCCATCAACTCTACACTAGATGAAGTTCCGACCTCAGGACCATACGCGACCGCCTTCTTTCCCACCGCAATTGCAATCATCGGTGGAAATGGAGCGAGCTCCAAGAACTCAGGCTCACTGTCGTACATGTCTTGGACCATAAGCTGATGTATATTGTGTGCAGCTCTTCGTCCCATATGCAAAGCTCCTCCACAGCGCTTGATACCTGACCACTTGGCTATATCACCGATCGCAAAATGATGGGAATCGGACAATGACAATCTACTTTGTTAGCGGAGACAAGAGCAGGTACTTTTCTTACCTTGGTGTGATCTTGACATATCCTTCCTCGTCCAAAGAATCTTTCGGGAAATATGAAGTCGACGGCACGCTCTTGGAAATTGCATAGATTACCACTCCGGCCTCGACGATGCTTCCATCCGCAAGTTTCAGACGATGCCCGTCCACCTCCATCACTCGTTGACCCATGATCGTTTCGACACCCGCCTCGTGAAGTGCAGTCAAACACTGATCCTTGAAATCATCTGGAAGTGGCTCTGAAGAACACAACTTGTCGCGGGAGTGAATCAACGTCACCTTCTGCCATGGGTGGACAAGCTTGACTTCGGCTGCCATTTCGATCCCCACCGCTCCTGTTGAAAGTCAGAATCGTTCTTGAACCAGTCGAATGACCTACCTCCACCGACAACGGCAACTCCGTTTGCATTCTTAAGCGTGTGTATCTGACCCTGAGCCTCTTTCAAATATTTCTCCTTGATTGTTGACTGCGGTACAACAGGCCACACTCGTCGAAGCCCTGAAGCAGCCACAAAGAAATCGTACTCGATGTCAACGGTGCCGTCTCTTGTCTCAATGGAAGCTCGTTTCTCTCCGAAATCCACCGCTTTACAACTTCCTTGTACCTGCTTGATTGGCTTCAGGGCGTTGAGCTCGTGAAAACTCGTCCATGCGTTGGGGGCAAACGACATCGAAGCCAGGGCCAGAGGTGCGGAGATCAGATGAACTGGCAATGTCAGCAATTGCTTCTTGGTAAACTACGAACGAACAGAAGCCATCCCTCTCATCCACCAACGTGATATCGACTGGAACTTGCAAAGGTTGAGCTTGAGGAGATTCGGTTGGAATGCGCGTGGGTCTTCCGTGGCAGAGATCCAAGAGATTCAGGCAAGTCGATAAACCTCCGTACGAACCGCCAACGACAAGGACTCTGAAAGGCTTAGTAGCACTGGCATAGTTGCGGCGATGAGACATTTGAACAAAGAGAGATCGAAAGAGAGACAGTGACGAGAAACCACGCTGGATCATTGCGAGGAAGTATTCGTGACTGGGACAGGGGACAGCCTTGATCAAATCTTATCAGATCAAGGTTTTATCGGATTAAATCGCTCATCGCATCTATCGGCGATTCGGTGTCGGTGTCGGGTTGTCAATCACCGAGATTAATGTCTCCATTGCTGCAAGCTTGGTATTCAACGCAGAGACAATACTTGCCTGGCATACCTTGATCTCGACGTGCTTTCGTATTTGCCGACTCCCAAGTGTATCTCGACTCTTGTCTTAAATATTTCCAAAACGTGATCCGACATAAGCGCGCCTTGGCACTGGAACTGACCTGAGAAGCATCATGATCGTACCAGCTATTTTCTCCACTGGCTGACTGGTAGCCTGATCCGGTGAAGAGCCATTCGCAACTTCAACCCAGATACGCTCACTTGACTGTTGGAATACGCTTGCTCTGGTAGATGGCCGGAAGTATACGTGTTCTCGAGGCGGAATGAGACAAGACATGGCACATTTCCAGATTCAGATCTGCAATGCCAATACCCAGAAGTGACCATGACGTGTTAGATCTCACCTTTGGAAACTGAGACGCAATATCAATGGCAGTGCTGTTTCTTGAACAGACATAAGGAACGCATCTCTTCTCCAAGGTTCCCTTTCTCCAGACATCTTCCCCGCCACCATGTATTCTCTGCTGCTAACCATCTTCCTTGCCGTGCCTTGTCTCGGAATTCCTCCGCCAGACTTTGGATTTCCCGAAGCACCAAATGACACGGCCCTCTCTGTCACATTCGAAGACAATGGCAACTCCATCACTGTTTCTGAAGCCGAATTGTTTGGCGTGAATGGTAAGACATCTTCAGTCGTGACATCCATCACTGACTCCGGCAGTCACCGCCAACGAGCCTACCATTGCTGTTGAGACTGCAAGATTCGAATCCATCTCAACGTACAATGGACCCTACACTCTTTTCATGGTCGATCCCGATGCTAGATATCCTCAAAATCCGTCTTCGCGATTCATCCTCCACTGGCTGCAAACAGACTTGACTACGGCTCCAGAAGCTGCTGATGGCACCAGTCAACTCACGAATTCGACTGCTCCACGAGTGCCCTACCGGCAACCTTCTCCGCCCACCAATTCCTCCGCCCATCGTTATCTTCTTTACGCTTTCTTCCAACACGACAACTTCACTTTCCCCTCGGACTTCGAAGGTTACAGCACTACGAACCGATCGAACTTCAACCTGACACTGTTCTTGGATCAGTCGAACTTGGGCCAGGTTCCCGCCGCCGCAATGTATTTCTTTGTCAGTAATGAGACCCAAGTTCCGCCCGACTTCACCGCAGCTGCTGGTGCAACGTACCCGGGAGGAAATGGAGACATGATCACAGCTGGTCCAGGTCCGAGTATCACGCCTGCATCAACAACCGCCACTGCTACGGGATCAAACACAGCGAGTGTCACCGGGTCTGCCGCTACAGCAACCAGCTCGTCCTCCGCGTCTGCTAGCTTTACCTCTTGGGAAAAAGTGGGATTGGGAACTGTCATAGCTCTGTCAGTTGCGTTGTTAGCCTGAATGCGACCATCGTTTGCTCAAGAGGAGGACTTCAGATACAACCAGCTCCAAACCTTCGAGACTACATCAGAACGTCTCGTGAATTTGATCAGTGACCAAGCCTTACAGATCGTGCCCAGTCCTGCCACTGTCATTTGCGTTTTCTTAGTCTTCGTCAAACCTTCAAGTAGTCACTATATACTTCGAGCCTTTTCCGTCCTTGTCGGGGTGATCAGCCACGGCGTGAGAGCACTAGAAATCGCTTTGATCCAATTGGACGCTGTTGGAAGAACGGATTTCACTCCGCTTCAACGTGCCGAAACAGTCAGACACTCCCGACCGGATTGTAAGTATATGTTGACGGTGTTGTCCATTTACCCGTTGAAATGTATCCGTGGAATCGTGATTCTGTGCTATTCTAATTACATTGTGAAAATTGTTGAACACGCGTTGCACCCGATCCCTTCCGGGCAGTGCCTGACTCCGTACAATACCAACGATTCCGGGCCCCGAAATGCGTCTGAGACTGTGGAGAATGGCCCTCGTATCAAGCCCATAACATGCGGCAGCTGAGGTCGACAATCTGCTGACCTTACCCAAGTCAGCCTTATAGCAGCCACTTGTCTGTTTTGCTCCTTCACTTTCTCTCCGGTCAATCGCAAAAAATGTGATAGATACGTAAAATGGCATGCGAGTTCAGCTTTGCCCAGCCAAGGAATAATTGCTTGTAAAGCGCAGGTTCGGAACGCTTCCAGATCCATTTGGCGAGACTTGGCTTTGCTTCCTCACAGGACAGAATGCAGGACCAAATGCAAGTGTCCTCACCGGGCTGGCTTACAATACGAGGGGTTACGAAAAGTCTCCAATCAACAGTGGTCTGCTGGCAGGGCGCCGTTCAAGCATCAGCATGAGACCATGTGGCTTGCGCAAAAACGAACTGACTTCAGCTCTGGCTAGGCTCGTCAGGCTGAAGATAGATTTAAATGCAGCGCGATTCTCCCGACATGTTGCCAACTTATCGCTAGTCAAGCAAAATGGCGACCACAGTTCTAGCCAACCCAGTTGAAGAGAAACACGTCTTTACTGACTCAGTCTCAGTCCATCCTCAAGTCCTTCAATCTAGTGTGCGAGGATTGGTCACACCGACAGCAGTCAGTACCACTGCCAAACCATTGACACTTGATCAGGTTCACAAAGTCATTGAAAAATATGGTCCGATTCTTTATTTGCATCCTGATGAGAAGTACTTCAATACTTCAATCGAGGAATTTCTCACCCATTGCGAATTGATCGAGGTGGTTGACAAGAAGAAAAAGAAGACCAATTCGTTGGGACAGGCGACAGCCACAAATCTGCCTCAGACTGGCAAAGATGGCCAATATTACCTCCAATTGAAAGACGACGGCAAGAATGGCGACTTCTCGACCGCAAAAGCATATGTCCACGCATTTTGGCAAGTCGGGATGCCGCACACGGATCTCCAATTCTGGTTCTTCAATGCATACAACGGACCCGGCACGCTTCACATCGATGGGTTGACGATGAACAGCATTACCAGCTCAGGCGACATCAACGTCGGACCACTCGGAGAGCACGTCGGTGATTGGGAAATGTGTATGGTTCGTGTCAACAACACCACTTTGAACATCGATAGTATTTGGTTGTCGGAGCATGCGAAAGGTCAATTGTTCCAAGGAGCCCAGGTCGATCGACTGTTCAAATTCCAAGGAACACAACCCATCATCTATTCCGCACGGAATGGACACGGCAACTTTTGTTCGCCTGGATCGAACCCGACCGAGTTCCGCAGAATTGGTGGCATCCCAGCGGGCTTTGATTTCTTCGTCCGCAACGACACAGCGGTAAGTGACCACAAGTTGGACTGTGCCAAGAAATACGACCTCGTGGCGGCGGATTTTCTTGGAGTCAAACCTCCTGGTTGGTTGACATATCCTTTCAGATGGGGACCAGAAGGAACATCCACAAACATCACTCCCATGGCCATTTTTGATATCGTCAAGGCGGCGGCAGGAGACGAATTGTCCTCATTTCTGCCGTTTTCTGCTGGAGTGGTTTTGGCGGGAGAGATTCTACCACATTTCATCAAAGGTGATATCAATGGTCCGACTTCACCGGTTCGTCATGGAAGCTGGAAAGGGACCTATCCGGTATACTAGTCAGATATCGCTGAATTTGGATCGTTGGATAATGGTTGACACATGGAAATTGGAATGAGCAAAGATTGTTTGCCTCAATAGCATAAATCATCTTCGGGTCAGCATGTCTCGCACTCGCTGACATGCCTCACGGCTTCCACTGGAAAGCTGGGTGTTGCCAATCCAAATTTTGTAAATCCTTGATCGAAAGTCCATTAATCTCTGCATCGACATCCCGAGTCGCTCTTCGTTTGTTATCATACTTCATCCACAGAAGAAGAATGACGGAGAGGATAAAGCAAGTTGAGGTGGACGCAAGATTCAGACCATTGCCAATGTGGTAATCTGGTCCATCAAAGGGGAGATAGGACCATGTTGAAATCAACCCTCCAATATTGCCACAGAGAACATTGAGTGCAATGGCCCCAGCTCTAGCATTGTCAGAAATCACATTAGCAGAGAGCAATGCATTGCTCAATGCGCCAAAGAGGAAGGCGGATGTGGCCACAAGAAAAGTCGCACCGTATCGAGCATCAGTGTCGCGCGTACTGAGGAAGATGGCGTATCCACAGATTGTGAATGGAAGAGCGATGATGTAGTAGATCAGGTAGCGACCGGTCTTCCAGCTCAGGTATGACAATACTACCACAAAAGCAGCGCCGACAATGTATGGTGGAACCGTATGCAATTGCTGTGACACAACACTGTGATGAGGATAAATGCTTTTGACAATGGTTGGAGCAAAGAAGGCCAGTCCTTGAGCTGTGATGTTTCCGAGACCGAAGACAACAGCAGTCATGATGGTGACAGGATTGAAAATGCCTTTGAGGATTTTCTTCTGGTTGAAACTGTCGACAACTTCGGTGGTGGCGGCGCGTTCTGCCTTCAGTCGAGCAATGGCTAGATCTTTCTCTTCGGGTGTGAGCCATTTTGCTGTCTCGGGTCGATCAGTGAGCGTGAAGAAGGCGAGCAAGCCTAGACCACAGGTGATTGTCCCCTCGACAATGAATATCATCCTCCAAGTTTTCAAGTATCCTATGTGATCGAGGGTCAAGATCGCGGACGCAAGGAGGCCGCCAAAGGCGCCAGCAAGTGGAGACATCATGATGTAAAGTGACAATCGGAAGACGAGCTCGTTTCTTCGATACCAGCGGGAAAGATAGTAGGCAATGCCAGGAAGCATTCCAGCTTCACAAATGCCCAGGAGAAATCGAACAGCGGACGCATTTTGAATGGTGGTACAAAAGCCGGTGACGATGGAGAAGACGCCAAAGCCAACGGTCATTGCAGGGATGTACCATCCTGGGCCAAAGTATTTGCATGCAAAGGTCGAAGGCATCTCGAAGACAATGTAGCCGATGTAGAAGGCAGAGAGCACTTTGTTGTAATCGTATTTGTGCAACCCCAGATCTTTCTCCAAGCCCGCAAGTCTGGCATTTCCTTCCAAGAATGTTAGCATTGCCGACATGGAGCAGGAGGAATCAAACTGACCAATATTGGCACGGTCAATGAAGCAAAAAAGGTAGACGAGGGAAACCGTGGGAACGACAAAAAGATCGATTTTCCTTCGCAGTTTGGCTTCGGCGGCTGGATCAAGGACAATCAAGGGCTTTCCATATCTTCGACATGGTTAGCGGCAGCACGACGATGGATGGAGAGTACAGACCTGTCTGTTGCAGTGTGCCCGCTTTCTGCCACCTCATGCAGGATCTCCTGCGTGGTGTCTGTGTGGCCATAGCTCTGATTTTCTTGTGCTCCAAATTGCAGTTCCGACGTAAGCTCAAGTCTTTGTGTCTTCTCCATATTGTCTGCTGCTCTTTCGAAGACGAGATGAGGAGTGCTCAAGATACTGGTCGAGTCGGTCGGTTCCTCGTCTGGAGGACGTGTCCATTTTATCGTCCATCGTAGATTCAGACATACTGTTCAAGAGAGAAAACTGGCGTCGAAACAGGCGGTGTGGTCAAGTGCTCCGAGTATTGATAGAGTCGACTTGACAAAGGCTGGCTGTGCAGTAAAGCCGAGCTGCGAGATGTATCGGAATCAGCGAGCTGAGGCGCGCATGATCCAGTGAAAGAACGCGTCGTGGCTTCCGGAATCCCCGCGTTTCGGCTAGATCCAAGGCCAGTGCCAGGCTAAGAGGCTTGCAAAGGCGCCTAGAAGGAAGCCACCATTCAGAATCACAGGCCGGAGCCGTTTTGATGTCAACGCTTCACTATGGCTTTCCTGCTTTTGGCTTTGAATCCCATTTCTGAAAGCCGTTTTTGGAACCGTGTACGTGAATGGAAAGTATAACTCTTCGGACTTGCGTTGACCATTATCCTCTCGCATGAATAGCGGCTGAGTTGTTCGCTTCTTTACGTGAATAGTTCAGGGCCCCGAAGAGTCCACGTTTCCAGCTGCAGTTGCTAGAATATCGCCCAAACTAGTCAAAGCGCCATCCAGAGCCATCCAATGCGAAGTACGTTATCGGTCGACGACGCTTCATCTCCATCTTTAGACCAACACAGCTGAAGGAACGGCCTCCGCAAACCAACATGGCAAGGACGACACTACCTTCCTCTCTGGAGATGCGTCGGTCCGTTGGAAGACTATATATTCCTGTGTCCGACTCGTTGCTGCGTCGTCGTCTTGAACAAGCAAGGAACGCCCTTACCAACAATTCTTCCTCTCTCCAAAATGGTAGCCGCCACTGACGAGTACTCCATCTGGAGAACAGCACCAGACGCCATCCGACTTTGCTATCAGCACTTCTGCTGGCGAGAGCTGTACAAAAGCAACATCCACCCTTCCATCGACCTGAGCAACAAGCCCAATCTGCGCATTGGCGAAATCGCTACAGGACATGGTCTCTGGGCCATGCAAGTCGCAGAAGAATACCCTCACGCCCAGATCGACGCCTCAGACATCAGCCTCGATCTGATTCCTCCGAAGCCCGACCTCCCGTCAAATCTGTCCGTCCGTAAATGGAGCTTCTTCGATCCCGTACCTGAGGAATGGAAGGGCGCATTCGATCTTCTACACGTGAGATTGATCGTTCAGGTGTTTGGAGGAAATCAAGATCCGCGTCCTGTGCTGGAAAAATTCGTGTCCATGCTGAGTGAGTATTTTCAACCAAGTCTCAACCTTCGCTGACCCAGACTTTCAGAGCCCGGAGGATACCTTCAATGGGACGAATACGACTATCACGAAGCAGACAAGAACAACGTCTATTCCGCCAACAATCCGGTCCTCGTACCTCACCCGGAAATCACCCACAACTCATCGACTCAAGTCTGGAAGATCATGATGAAGGCATTCCAGTGGCCTACCGAACATTTCGACCGGCTTTCCGAGTATTACACTGCTGCAGGCATGGTAGATGTGACAGCGGAGAAAAAGAGACCTCCACCATCAGTGTTCCGGGCATTCTATGAGCATTGGTACGCCCTGGTTGCTCAGCTATTGCCGGTATTGGAATCCAGGGATATCGAAGCAGGACAAGAGGCGAAACAGTTGCTAGTACAGATGAAGAAGGATGCAGTTGTCGATGGCGTGTACAGTGCTCACATTACCAAAGCGGTCATTGGGAGAAGGCCAGTTGCAGCCGAAGGATGAAATGAACAAGTAATCGGGAACTCGTTCACACAAATCTAGATTGTAGAACTTGAAGCTCACAAACCGCACGCCTTAAGGCCACCAGCTGTTTCGCGTTCCTGAACTCGTATATATCCACACACCCCTCACGGCGACGGCGAGACCTCTGCGTTGCCCTTTCCATTGCCAGGACTAATTCGAAATGTCGAAACCGGATCCTCTCGCCGTACAAAGAGGCGACTATGGGCGGAAATTCTCATCCAACGCGCTCTTCACCATCGGCAGGGCCCTCACAGGTCCAGCGCAGTACCTGCTGATCGCGTCACACCCGTTGTCGCGCTGGGGCGTTCCGCCTCCACCATCAGGAGCCCCAGCAATTACTCTGTTCGGCCACACATTCCCTCGACTTCCATTCCTGACAGCGCTGATGCCGGGGATACTCTCAGCAAAGCACCTCCTCTGGGTCAATTTCATGATGCGTGAGCGCATGACACTGAAGTTTGCGACATTTGCGATCCTCTCGGATTTCATGTATGAATCCATCAGCTCGTTGACCTTCACCACCGCCTCGGTCAATCCCATGTTTTCCGAGCGCTATTTCAATGCCGGACTCACCATCTTCGTGGCGAGTGCGGCCGTCGAGCTTCTCGCCGAACTGCAGCGGATCGCGTTCAAGGCGAAGAGGGAAAATCGGGGGAAACTCTGCACGACGGGCTTCTGGGCAATCACTCGACACATCAACTACACTGCCAATGTCATGTTTGGATTTGGATATGGGCTTGCTCTTGGAGGTCCGCTTTATTCCATTGCGACTGCCGGAATGTACATCTCGAATTTCGTGTTCAATGCAATGCCAAGTATCGAGACGTATTGCCGTGAAAAGTATGGAGAGCAGTGGAAACAGTATGAGAGGGATGTGCCGTGGCAGCTGTTTCCTGGTATATATTGATGCCAATCTTGAGAAAATATCATCATTCATGATCTTCAATTTAGACATTATGGCTCTAATGTACGAGCGTAAGTTTCCCAGTATTCGCCAGCGATTCCCATCGTTCCCATCCAACGCAGTGCTGCCAAAAACCAAATGTAATCCGCTGTACGATTTCAAGGCTTTGTCTCCTTTTCCGAATCTCGATTCGCAGGTGGAGCAACAGGCATTGTCGGGGCCCATTTGCTTTTTTCACGGAGTTTCGGGCCATAATAGTAGAATAAGACGGGCACCGGTACCAAGACAGTAGCGACACATCCGAGAAGGGTGAAGCCCCATTGAATTTTCATGTTCACAAACATTTGACGATCGAAAAGAGGACTGTAGTCCGTCAGATGCCGTGTGCGGCGACTATGTGTCAATGTAAGCTTACCAGGCCGATGCAAAGAGAGATCGAACGATCGTGTTTCCGGCAATGGCTGAAGCAGCACTGTTCAGAGGTCAGCACTCGGTCTTGACAAAGCATAGACCAACTCACAACATAAGATAGGCGTCGATGATGTACATGATCAGTTGCATGAAGATGGAGAGCAAGCCGAATCCGATGAAGAAGCCAGCAATTGTCGGCACGATCCAGTGGACACTTCGATAGGCACCTGTCCATCCAAACCAGAATAAGCCGACCGAAAAGAAGACGCCACCAACCATTGCCAGAGGGAGCCTCCACTCTGGCATGGCTTTGTTGTTGTTGGCATGGTATTTCCGAATCCATCTGCCATTCATTGAAACCGAGACAACCCCAGATGTGATCATACCCAGAGCCATACCAAGGAAAGGAAGACTTCCAACTCCTGGTGAGATGCCATGAACACCTTGGAACACCAAAGGAAATGCCGCCAGAGTGATGTAAAGGAGTCCGTACACGAATGAGAGGTAGATCCCGATCGCAAGAAGAATGGGTTCTGAGAAAAACATGCGCATGGGCCTGGAAAGATTCTTTTCAATCAACTCTTTGATGTCAATTTCGATCTCTTCTTGTTTCGCGTGGATGGCCCAATTTCTTGTACGACGTCGTAGGAGCTCTGCCTTGGAAACTAGGACAGCCGGAGGATAGGTCTCTTTGACGACGAAGACGATCAAGGCGAACGTGGTGAAGCCCATAATCATGGACCAGTAGCCGTCCCATCTCCAGCCAAGGTAACTCGTGACTGTGAAGGCACCGATGAAAGGAGCGATCATAGGGCCGAGGAAGACGGACACTGCGAAGATGGTCAGGGCGAGACCACGTTGCTCGGCTCGATACATGTCGGAATACACCCCGGCAACAACTACGAGTGGGCTGCTCCCAAAAACGCCCCTGGCGAAAGATTAGCCGAGAATACGATTGGATGCGACAAAGAGCTGATCGGGAGACTCACATGAAGAACCGACAGATCATGAGTGTTTGGATGTCCTTGGAAACGGCGACGGCGGCAGCAAAGACGGAGAAGCCGAAATTTCCAAGCAGAAGAGGGAGTTTACGGCCTCGAAGCTCTGATAAAGGAGCCCAGAGGGCGGGACCGACGCCATACCCAACAAGATACAGAGTACTTGACAGGGAAGCGACCTCAACAGAGATGTGGAAGTACTCGGCGATTCGTGGTGTAGCAGCGGACAGGACAGCTGAAGCAAAGGTCGAGCACAAACATGCCAGAGCACCGACTGCAGCTATGCCGAGCCTGTGGAGTGATCAGTCTTCGTCTATCATCGAAAGCTTCAAACTCACTTCTTTTTCCAAGGCCAGTTCAAGGGATGCAGGGGATCTTGTGGACCATCGAAGTCGACGACATAGGCTTCTCGTTCTGCTGGAATCACAGGAGGGTATGGTTTGCCTGCACCAAATGCCGGAAGAGGCGTCGGTTGGTCTCTGTTTTCTGTCCGAGTGGATCCAACGGTACGAGTATGTTGCAGGTTGGCAGAGCGTAAGCTTTCGATCTGAGAGGTGTATCGTGAGATTTCAGGCCTGTACGAGTTGGATCGTGACGAGAGGCTCGACTCGGAGGTGGGATGACGAGAGAGATTTCTGGAAGCTGCTGCTGTTTCAGCTGACTCGAGATCAATATCGAGGTTATCCATATCTGCGGGTGGTCACAATCAGGGGAAAGATAGTGGTAGAGAGTAGGATCAGGGATGGAAAAATTCACACAGATGGGGACTGGCACAGCCATAAGTACTCAGCTTTTATTCTTCAGACCGCATGCTTGAACGCTTGATGCGACATTGGACCTTGCTTGATCATTGTCCTTGTGCACATCATAGCCAGGAGGACGCCAATGGCATAGTCTGGAGCCTCGCACGTAAAGCGGCCGGCAACTTCGGGGCATCAAGACAAGGCGTGGAAAGCAAGGAGACTTCAAAAGCGCCGAACTCAATCTCAACGAGGTATTGGCTGGCACCATTACTAAGGATTGAAAGGGGAATATATGGAAATTTACTCATCACTGACTGCTCACCACATGCAGAGCCGTTCAAACGTTGCTTGGTTTGTATGCTTGAAGAAAACTTTGAAGGCAGGCATTTACCAAAAGAACGGCAAGAGTTTAATCTGCACGGCCGTAGAGCGACTCCCGCTTATGGAAGCCGGTACGTCATTGCCTGCGGCTCAAGATGATTAGAAAATTCAATTTGTCCCTACTGCGTTGGTCAACGTGCCAGAGTGCCGAGGTCGACGAGGGAATAAAGACCGGCGTACGGAGCACATTTTGTCCTGGGAGATGCGATGAATCTAACAACTTGCATATCTCGATGCACAATGAAAACACGTGTCGATGGGCCTCGTTTCGGTTGTTTTCGATAAGAAACGCATGGCACCGGCAGGAATGAAATCGCCGACGAACTGTGGCATCAAATGTAACGGACGTTCCAGTATGGGCAACTTGAAGTAATCTTAATTTCAATCGAGGAAGCCACGAAGCTCAGCGTCGATTTGGACCTTGAAGACGGCGGCTGCAGCTGGTGCAACACGCGTCGGCAGATGTTCGTGTGGTGGTGCTCTCCGTAGATGACGTGAACATGGCCTACCCCACCTCTTCTCCAAATGATACAGTCGAGGTGTCAGAGCACGCACTCGGCATCAAAGTCACCAATGCCTCTTCGACTTTGGCCGTCTTTTCGAAGACTCGGACACATCCCGCCTCGATGACATCCAGACTGAGACTTTCTGCTCTCACAAAACAACTTTCATCTGCCTCCCAATCCGTCTTCAGCTATCCCAAACGAGCCCTCGCAAGCATGTCTCAAACCCAGTCCGCAGCTTGTTGCAACACACCGGCAGTGGTGTCGTCCGGCTATAAAGAGAAAGGAGAATATAAGACAATTGATGGCTTGAAGACCTACGTGACGGGACCTTCGAACGCAAGCCAAGGCATTCTCATCATCTACGACATCTTCGGATTCTTCCCTCAGACAATTCAAGGCGCCGACATCCTCGCGCACGCAGATAAGGAGCATCAGTACCAAGTCTTTATGCCAGATTTCTTCGAAGGCAACCCGGCCGATATCTCATGGTATCCTCCAGACACAGAAGAAAAAGGAAAGAAACTAGGGGAGTTCTTCCAAACTGCGGCGGCACCTCCAAAGACGGTCGCCAAGGTCAACAGTGTGATCAGCGAGCTCCAGTCAAAGAATGCCGGGATCAAATCCTGGGGTATTGTGGGATACTGCTGGGGTGGAAAGGTGAGTTGTATCTGCGTATTCAAGCCAATGTTCACTACTGACAGCAACTGAGATCGTCAATCTGGTCTCTGGAGCCGGTACACCCTTCAAAGCCGCCGCTACCTGTCACCCTGCGATGGTTGACCCGAATGACGCCTCCAATGTCACGATTCCCATGATGATGATCCCGTCCAAGGACGAAGACGCAGATGCTGTGGAAAAGTACGAAAAGAATTTGAAGGTACCTCACCAGGTTGAATGGTTCAAGGATCAAATCCACGGCTTTATGGCAGCTCGGAGTGACCTCGAGAAGGATGATGTCAAGGCGGCTTATGAAAAGGCATACCAGCTTCTGCTCAACTTCTTCCACAAGCAATTGTAAAGGGTGAAAGAGTTGGAACGGGCCGACGAAAGTGACGAAATACAGATTGCTTTTTTGATCTTGAAGCCTTCATCGACGATAACATAGTGAGTATATTACGAGTCAAAAAAGCGCGAAGCCGTCGAATGGACTCTAATGTCAGTGCTTGGACACTCTATCTGTGGACTGCTTAAAGGCTGATTTCCGACTTGATCTTCCGGACTCAACTGCGCTGTTTTCCAGTCGGTTGAAACCATACCCGTCCTCGATCCTTTCCTAAGTTCATTAACTGCGAATGCATTTCTGAGTCACGTCTTTTCCTTGTTGCCAATATCGACACTCACACAGCCCGTGTCCAACACTCCTCGCTGACGAAGAATACATGGCTCAGTTGCTGCTCGAAGATCAAAACTCGGGATTTGTCGTGTTTCCTGGAGTTGTGACCCAATCGTGCATAGCACGTAGCTATCTAGCGTGCTGAATTCTTTTTGCATCAACGAGCTGTCGGCTCTGGAACGGCTCGCCAGAAAAAGAACGCCAGAATGATACACACTTTCAGTGCAGCTGCAGTCCACAACGCTCCAGCCAGACCGAAGGGACTGTGCGCCCAAGTGCCACCCAGAATAGCTCCTACCAGCAACAGCAATGGTGCAGCAGCCCTGCGATTCCTCTCTGCATTCTGAGCAAGCCCAGCGAGAATCAACGGATCGGAAAACAGATCACAGTAGATGCTGGTCAACACCACGCTGGTGAGACTATTGTACTGCAACGCACGACTGGTCACCGCTTGTCCACTGCTCTGAAACGCAACGAGCGAGAGCGGAACCAGGACTTCCCATCGAAGATCATTTCCTTTCTTGCTGTCGACCATGACGATGACGGCCGCAGCGACGACCAGCAACAGTTGAGCGGAGAACGAGGCCATCAGAACCCATCGGCGCTTTGGTGAAAAATAGCGGTGAAAGCGACTGAAGCACAGGGATCCCAAGCAGAAGAGAGCGATCGAGATGCCAGATCTAATCCATCGAGTTTGTTTGGTCGGTTCAACGAGACCGAGTCCGAGATAGACGGTGTTGCCAGTTTGCATGCTCACGAATGAGCCCCAAATGAAGACGGCCGAGCTGTCGAGAAGGCCGGTGATGACATAGGACAACAGAAGGAGAAGATCGGCCCATCGCTTGTCGATATCATCTTTCATATACATGCGAAATTGTGCAAACGATGGTGAGGAGCTTCGTTTCCCAAGAAGAGGCTCATTTTCCCCGTCCGCCGAGGTCACTTCGTGGTGTGAGTCTCGACTTAGCGTGCCGTAGCCGTTAGCCGTAGTCATGGTGAAAGTGACAGGCTCAGCCTGAAACTCAGAGGCTCTTCACAAAAAGACCACGTCCCCGATGTGTAAAATACAGCGTCTTGGTTGGGTGAGACGAGGAACTGCCCGAAGCAGGAAGGGGAGAGCCAGACACTGTAGGTAAGGAAGCAACGAAAACGATCTGCCGGAGAACTGGCGTGATGGGGCCCAGATATTGAAGTGTTTTGAACGCAAGACCCTGCACTCGCGTCATTACCTCGACTGGTTGATCAATGTGGAAAAAGTCACTCCGGGGGAATACAGCAGGCCAGGGCAGGTTGAACGTTTTGCCGCCTCTCTTCATGACGTTCTCCTCATTTGCGGAGCTACTGGTACTGAGCCACCACCCCTGGCAAGGTCTGGGCAAAGCGTTACGGCTGGACCGGACGGGGAACGAGAACAGCTCACAGCTATTTATATGAAGAGTTTGATTCCCCCAGCTTTGACCAAAAGAGAAGAACCTTTTTCTCGTCTTCCTACCAGTTCCTCGCGTAACAATGTACCTCCAACTGTGGTCTCTCCTTGCAAGCTCTGTCTTGGCAGTGCCTATCATTGACCGAGAGCAGCAAGCTCTGGGGCTTGCTGGCGGGAATGGTCCGTACAATCCAAATAACAAAGACCCCTACGACCGAAAGGTTGATTCATACGCCAATGGCTGGCAGCCAGAGCCTTGGAGAAACGGGGATGGAGCGACCGTGATGGGACCTCGTAACAGAGACCGTGAGAGGCAGAATCCCGACATGATTCGGCCGCCCAGTACCGACCATGGAAGCATGGCAAACTACCGATGGAGCTTTGCTGACTCCCACATGAGAATCGAGGTGAGTTTACAGACCATGTCAGACGAGGTCAGACATTGAGAATCTTTTTAGGAAGGCGGCTGGACTCGCCAGACCACGGTGAGGGAGCTTGGTGCCAGCAAGGAAATCGCCGGAGTCAACATGAGACTCGAGTACGGAGTGATTCGAGAACTACACTGGCACAAGGAAGCTGAATGGGCCTACGTCCTTGATGGCAACGTTCGTGTCACTGCTCTCGACACCGAAGGCGGCAACTTCATCGACGACCTGCAGAAAGGCGACCTGTGGTACTTTCCACCCGGTCATCCCCATTCTCTCCAGGGCTTGAGTGAGAACGGAACGGAATTTCTGCTGGTCTTCGACGACGGAAATTTCAACGAGGAGTCAACTTTCCTTCTGACTGATTGGCTTGGTGAGTAATCTTGAACACTTAATCAGACATTTCTGACGAGGCAAAGCACACACGCCCAAGGCGGTCCTGGGAGAAAACTTCCGAGTGTCTCCTCAGATCTTCAAGACAATGGACAAGGCCGACAAGTACATCTTCCAAGGTAGTCTTCCAGGCTCAATTGATGAAGAAAAGCCGGACGGCACCTACGTCAAGAAGTCCAAGCTCAACTTCACCCACAAAATGATGGATCAAGAGCCGCTCAACACCACCGGCGGAATGGTGCGCATCACCGATTCAACCAACTTTCCCATCTCCAAAACGATTGCCGCAGCTCACCTTGACATTGCTCCCGGCGCCATGCGCGAGATGCACTGGCACCCCAATGCTGACGAGTGGTCATTCTTCATCAAGGGCCGAGCTCGCGTCACCATCTTTGGTGCCGAAGGAAATGCCAGAACCTTTGATTATGTAGCCGGAGATGTCGGAGTGGTTCCGCGGAACATGGGTCACTTCATCGAGAACTTGAGCGACGACGAGCCGGTCGAGGTGCTGGAGATCTTCCGAGCAGACAAGTTCCAGGACTTCTCACTGTTCCAGTGGCTCGGCGAGACACCCAAGAAGTTGGTGGCGGATCACATCTTTGCCAACGACAAAGGTGCGGCGAAGAAATTCCTGCACGAGATTCATGATGCCGAGTACGATCCAATCCGGGGGGTCGAGGTCTAAGCGAAATTGTCGGCGGTTGGTCACGGTCGGAGTTTGAAAATGTACAGATCAAGCCAAAAGGAACGTCTTGTTAGCGTCTCATCGGGTTAGGATGGTAGGCAATTGTCTGGGCAACTTTCCGGACCCCCTTTCCAATAGGTGGCAAAACAATCTACCGGTCTAGATCGTCCCAAGGCAGCCTCGGCAGCCCCCAGTAAGTCAGCCCATACATGCCACAGGATCCATAAAATATCATGCGCGTGCAATAAGCCCGAGACAGTCGCTGTCTGTTCAAGTCACGTCCGGAAGCCAGAGCAAGTCGTCCCAGATCCAAGCCTGACTTGTCCCGTCAAAAGTGCTGGGCATTCGGGTGTTCAGCATGGCAGCGGAACTTGAGGGCATTTGAGAATGCAAGGATGCATTTGCCGTAGAAGAGGATCTGGCTCGTTCAAGGCTTCGAGGTGCGGGTGCGTTCCACTGATTCAGATTGTTTCGCCCGTCTCGAAAGACTTGAAGAGATTAGCATTAGAAAACAACGACACATGCCGACCTACCATCTTGCAAGGAGACCAAAGCGTCGCTGAAGTTTCCAGAATCGATGTCTCGAGGTAATTCGAGGATTTGGTGGGAGAAAAGATCCGCTATGTCTGTCGTGATACAGTCCGAAATTTCCGACGACTGCACTGTCATGTCAGTCCCATCTGGCTGGCCAGATGTATCGCGATCTTGACCCGGCAAGACAGTGTCATCTGGCAACTTCGCCTGTGCACCGCCGTCCCGAACAGGATCTCCTTCTGTCAACAAAGCCTTCATCTCCTCGGCAAGCACAAGCCGAACCAGCTCTTCCAGAATTGCGCCGCATTGGTCTGATACTGGGGTACGGAACCGGTGTAGTCGTGGCAGTTTGATGATTCTGCTCACGGCGCGTTTTGCTTGATGCGCCTGGTCAGATAAGGGATCGGAGAGAGCGAAAATTCCGAGAACAACCCCTGCGGTAAACGATTGAATTCCGGCGTACGCTGCCCCATGAGTATGTTGCAGCGCGGCGAGGGTCTCGGCTTCCTCGCCAATCTTCGAGGTGCTCATGGAAGAGACCCAGCACTGATATTTGCTTGTTTTGACCATGGCGTCCACAAAGTCAGCTGAGCTCTCAGGAATCGCCGGTTCGACACCTCCGATCTGTGGCGCGTCCAATGGCCATCGAGGCACACGGTTGATTGTCAGCAGCGGACGGTGAAGAACCAGTTGAATGTTGTCGTATGAGAGCTGGAGGACGAGGGCTTGAAGCTGAAAGATCTTGGTGGTCCGTTGTAGTGTCTTGTCAGTATTGTTAGAGGTCAAATATTTCAGTCGGAGTTCTCGTGGTACACATTTCTCCCATTGTAGAAGTCGTTGATTGATTTCCTTGATCTCATCGACGACCTGAGAAAGTGTTGCTCCATTCCGGAGATAGATGTTTCGCGTGATGGACGAGGCAATGCGATAGAGGCGGAACTTGTACCGTTGATAGGATGCGATTGTTACAGGGCCAAACGACTCGCCGTCATAGGTCTCGATGGAGTCAAAACCTGGACATGTCAAAGATGTGTCGTCAATGTTACCAGGGTACGCTACGTCCCAATCGCTATCGTACACGGTGGATGGAGTCCCAAAGCTCATGGCACCGAAACTGGATGAAATGATCAGCAACGCGCGGACAACAGTGCGATTCAAAACTCACACTTCTGCGGTGTAAAGTGCCCAACACAGACGCCGCCACACCTCTCGAACGACGGGATCTTGCATCTTCCAGCTGGATTCTTTGTGCAGCCCCATACTCAGAGCCAGCTTCTGTGCACCTCCGTTCAAAGCCAGGCATCGATTCGGTCGACTGTGGTAGATGTAGTACGACGAGAGGATCATGGAAATTTGAATGGCTTCAATGTGCGCCTCGTCGACTACGTCAAGGAGACGCTCTTCAGTCTTGCGAATGAAACGGTCCCCGAGACCGTCCAAATCAAACCCGGGAAGTTTTTCTTCTGCTTCTGCTTTGGTGGCATACTTTGCGCCAACGCCGATAATCAAAGCAACAAGGATGAGAAAGGAGACTCGGTCTGCACGGACAGTGCCACTTGAGACAAGTTCCCGAATACCAGCCCTTAACGAAGGCTCGTGGAACAACAGCATGAACCAATGCACCGCATCGAGGTAGCTCTCAAGACAGAATTCGATGACATCGGAAGACGGGAGTTCGCAGCCCAGGACATCGCGAGCGGAGAGGTAGTGGGCGCCGGCGTCGTGAGGCCTTACATCTGGGCTACCACCAGGGATGGCATCGGCTGTATACGTCAATCTTGCGGACGAATTGTGTTCCCTGAAGAGCTGATCAACCACCTCGTAAGTCGAAGTTCTTTCCGCGTAGATTTCGGAGAGTCGTTTTCCTGATTCTCGAGGGCTCGCTTGCGGAGGGACAACAGGCGGATCTCGACGGGAAGATAGAGAGGTAGGGCTTGCGTAGAGAGAAGAAGAGACTGCAGGTGGCGGAGAGATAGGCAAGTGGTCATGGTCGCTCAGGTGGTCTGCGATGGGATTTGAGCGTCTTTCGGCGACTGCGGGAGACTTTGCCAGTCTCTTGTTCTCTGGACGCTCAGTGCATTCGATACCAACACGGGCGCATAAAGCACACGGCCTAGTGTCATCGCAGCGTAGCTTCTGTTTCCGACATCTGAGACAAGCTTGTCGAGCTCGCGGTAAAGGACGTTTCCTGGATTGGACAGATGATGAGAACATGTCGCTAGTCAAGATGGTCGTTTGGCTAGGTACTTCGCCTCTTCACCGGGATCTACGAAGTAGCCAGAGCATCCCATACTGAGGCTTGGGGTTACTTGCAAGGATACAGCCTGAAGATCGCTGGAGATGGAAGACTCGAGTGTTCAGACAGAAATGAGAAAACCACCCAAATGAGAAGCGACTGCATCTACACCAGGATGAACCTCGGCCCTTTAGATAGTACGATCGACAAGTGCAACGGCGGTGGCTCAAGGTCACTGTTTCTTCAGATGAAGGATCGTTTCATGTCTTTGCTCTTTCATTCTCGGCTCCGACGAGACATTGTGCTTGCTGATTCATAGATCAACTTTCATTCCTCTTCGTCAGATTATCCATCGATCCACATTTGGCGCAGCGGTTGCTTTCGTTTGCTAGCCCCAGATACCCCGGATCTGCGGCCGAAGAACTCTGCCTCTGTACCTTGATATGCATTCTATCCACCGATGCAAACGCCCTTTGAAAGAGTGAAAAGCCTTTCTGAAAACAGCCTGGCCCTCAAATTGCGGCTGGAAATGAATTCCCGTAACCAAAACCTGGTCGGAACCAAGACTGACGGAAACCCCGCGGGTATACTCCATGCAGGAGACTGGTTGGCGCTTCCGCTGAGTTAAGGCCAGCAAATGCCAACGACCGGAAGTGCTTCCACCGGAAAAGTTGACTGATTGCGAATCCCCTGCCAAACCACTTTCAAGGTCATTCCATAATAAGTGATTAGAGGAACGGAAGCACGAGGTAAGTGGTTTGAGATCGAAAGCAATTCTCATTCCCAGATCCAATTCTCGTTTCTCTGTCGATTTGATACAATGCCCTTATCGTCCAGTTTGCCTCTCCCATCGCAACGAGGCTACTTCCCTGTAAGGAGTCCGCCCATTCTCAACCACTAGTCTTTCCGAGATGTCACGCCGAAGCTCGGAACCAATTGTTCGAGTCGGTGGCCTCAGCAAAAGAGCTCCACGAGCGTGTGAATCTTGCCGTGCTCGGAAGGTTCGATGTGATGTTACCCGCACAAAGGCACCGTGCACCAATTGTAGGCTTGACAGCAAGACCTGCGTACTACCAGCCAGCAGAAGACGACACGTTGGCGATCGAATACTAGGATCTTCATTCCTCGAAAACAAACTACAAAATCCACACAGCCCTATCTGCGATGCGATCATTGATTTTGGAGACAACAACAAGCCCGTGTCACAGCAGACAGAGCGTGGGAGTGCCAGTGCCGTGGTTGGAGATGGATGTTTCGATGTTTTCGATCTCTCCAAGTGCTCTGCAGCAACAGCCGATGGTTCGAACGGTGGCCGCCGCAGCGAGTCTCTGGGACTCGACGATGCACTCGGCTGGACACCCACATTCGCATCAGATCTCCTCACTCCGTATCCATCGCCGACACAAACGCTATTAGACTATCCCCTCCAGAAATCGCCCCTTCCAGGCTATATCACACCCGTATCCGAAAGCATATCCAGCGAGGACTCGCAATATCTTAGGAGCAAAGGAGCCTTCAACATACCCGATCCACAGCAACGAGATCAGCTATTGAGGGCCTATGCAAGATATGTGCATCCGTTCACCCCAATGCTTGATCTCGAAGATACTCTGACGACAATCTTCGGTGATGGCAAAAATGGAACTATCAGCCTCCTTCTCTTCCAATCCATGCTTTTTGCAGCCACGGCCTATGTCGACATCGATGACGGAAAAGAGAGAAAAGAACTCAGGAAAACCTTCTACAAGCGGGCTCAGTTGCTTCATGATTTTGGCACCGAGAATGACCGGCTTTCCACTTGTCAGGCAGCCATCTTACTCAGTTTCTGGGATGGACAAGGTGAAGGCGTGCGCGACAGCTATTACTGGATCGGCGTGGCGACTCTGCATGCCACGAATATCGGATTGGAATCTTCTCGGATCGGAAAACTCGCGGACTCGAGGCTGCAACGGGTCTACAAGAAAACCTGGTGGAGCTTGCTTGTGAGAGACCGGTTGCTTGCGGTGACTGTGCGTAGGCCCGTCCAGAATAAAGCGTTTCGATTTGACGCACCCATGTTTTATCTTGTGGATTTTGATCAGCAATCGTTCGTCGAGGCTTTGCGAACTCTGCTGCATATGGAGGACGTCGACCTGGAAGCCATGGAGACGCTTGTCAGCTTGTGGATGGCGCTCACCCAGCTTTCAGAATACATTGACAGAGTGTTGAGTTTGCAATACACGACTCAGAGGACGTCGGCCACACAAGGCCAAAGCGGAGCCGTCGTTTCGTTGGTTCCGAGAATGAATGTTCTTTCGAGTTCGGAGATCATGGCTTGTGGAGAGGAGCTGCAAAATTGGTATGGTTATCTACCGAGCGAGGCGCAGCAATTTGACATCAGCCGATTGAATATGGACCAAACACCTGAGAATGAGACTGTCAGGGTGCATCGAGCGTTGCTGGCCGGATACTACTCGATGACTCTCATGACGCTGTACCGCCCAATGGTGAATCTGCTTCCGACGAGACCAGACGAGTCGAAACTGCGAAACGTTTCCATGAAGATGGTCGTCCAAGCGACAAAGAGCATCACGGACATCTTCGCTGACTTGTATGCCAGTGATCTGATCTCACTAATGCCTGACACGGCAATAGCAGTGTTGGAGCCGGCGGTGACCACCCATTTACTTCGCAGTATGTCGGATTTGTCTGTCGTCCGTGAAACAAGCTTTCAACGGTTCTACCTCTGCTGGCGCATTTTGTTGCAGTTCAAAGAGACGTATCACCTCGCCGAGACAACCATGTCGATGTTGGATGCCGCTGCGAAACGACTCAAGTCGGTGCCGAATCTCCAGACTTTGAAAGCTGCAGCATTCTCACCGCTCCTGGAGGAAACCAGCTTAGCAGAGGAAGACGCCACCGCTAGACCGTACATGGCCGTTCCATTTGTTCGTGTGCTTGGTAACCATAAGACGGACGCCCAATCTGATTCCACAAATGCCTGGACGCAGCTCGAGGAATTGCCTGGACTGACGAACCCGAAATCAGACGAGGGCGTGCGACCCCCAGCTGCAAGGACTGACGTTCCTCAAGACCCAGGCACGTTTAATCAGCTCGTCTGTTGGGATGAGTCTGACGAGGAATTCTCGCTTTGACCAGCAAAAGTATGAATAGATAGTTGTAATCATACGCTTTGTAACTCAAGAATGTCCTCGTCACAGATATAAGAATCTTCTTCGGATGATCTGATCGCCCCACATGAATTCAGTCGGACCCCACACGAGTAACCAGCTCGCCAGCTTCGCCGGGCGGTTGCCGGATCGCGGCAGTGGCACGTCAAGACATCAGCCGAGACGTGATTGACGGGGGAGGTACACATATAAGCCGGGGACGGTCCACTGCTCGACTTGGATCTTGAGCAGGAGTACAGCGAAACTTCCTGACTTTAGCGACGCCAAGAAGTTGAGATGAGATGGCGGTCCCTTCGACTCACAAAGTTGCCGTGTTGGTAGTAAGTATGCATCTGAAGCGGAGCGGACAGTTGGAGTCGCTGATAGCGGTGTTTCCAGAAACAAGACGATGGGAAGTATCATTTTGAAACCAAGACGGTGCCAATGCCTGAGCTCGGTCCTCGCGACATCCTGGTTCGTCTGTCGGTAAGCGGCGTGTGTGGCTCCGATTTGCACCTTGCCGCAGGTCATCTGGGCCCTTGCCGAGACATACTTGGCCACGAAGGTGTGGGAAGAGTCGTGAAGCTTGGTTCTGCGGTCGATGCGTCGTCGGTCGAAATCGGGACTCGAGTCGGTCTAGGATGGGTTCGGGACATCTGCGAGGAGTGTTTCTGCTGTCGATCACCGGGCGGAGAGGGACGCTGCATGGCCAAAATGTGCTCTGGGTTGACGAGAGACGGCACTTTCGCAGAGTACGCTGTTGTGCCTTCGCGGTACGTGATTCGAGTGCCGGAAGGCGTTCCTGACCATCTGGTGGCGCCAATATTGTGCGGAGGAGTGACGGCGTACAAAGCTATCAAGGTCAGCGAAGCAGTTCCCGGTCGGTGGATGGTGATATCTGGCGCAGGCGGAGTTGGAGCATTGGGAATCCAATTTGCAAAGGCGATGGGATACCGGGTTATTGCTATTGACTTGGGAGATGTCGAGCGCAAACGAGAGTATTGTCTACAGCTGGGGGCTGAGGTGTATCTTGATGCAAAGGAGGTCGACGCTGCGAAGATCAAGGCCCTCACAGGAGATGGCGCAGCAGCAGTTGTGGTCACGGCTAACACGGGGAAGGCGTATCAAGCTGCGTTGGACTTCCTCGCTCCGTTTGGGACGTTTGTGTGTGTCGGAATTCCAACGGCAGAAGACAACCTCTCCTTTCATCCCGGTTTGATGATCCGCGCAGGTATTCGTATCATCGGCTCTGCTGTTGGCACGAGGCAGGACATCTGGGAGGCCATTGAATTTGTCCAGCGAGGTGCAGTCAAGCCTATTGTGCAGATGGCCAGCTTGGACCACCTGAGCGAGATTGTCGATAATTTTGGAAAGGTGAGTAAATTCCAGGTTGGGTGCAGTCGAGACGTCCAGTTGTCGCTAACGGTACCAGACTTCGGGAAAGTTTGTCATTCGACTGTCTGAGGAGGAAGGTGCACAGGCGAATGGAAGCTGAAAAAATGGCATGACGGGTGATGGACTTGTATGTAGCTGCGCCGTTCACATGTCTTCGACCGAAGCATTCGACTGGGGTCAGGCGAGAGGCTTTCTCTGACCCTTTTGGCGCTGATTGGAGCCCGTGTTTTGACAGCTTCCCCGCAAACGATGCTCGCTGCCTCATACGGGCAAAGAGGGTGACGCCTTGTCCAGTCGTGCCAATTCTCACTCAGCAACCAAAGGCTGAGGATGTCAAGATGCAGCTCTGAGCTGCGATGTGTGCCCTGTAAGGTGAAAGGGACTTGTGACCCCCTCCTTCGTCATCTAGTAGAGGCACCTTAGATTCTTGGACCTCAGCTGCTCAAGCCGTGTCTTTCCCACATCGTACCTTTCAACTTCCCCTTCACAAGCCTGAAGACGTGAGAAACAAAAATGATTGCAAATATGGCAGCACGGCCTTTTCTGCGTGGTGTAGCAGCTGCACCCAGGGCTGCAATTTTCGGCTTTCCAGTTCGATCTGTCACCACAAGACGCCTGTTTCAACTGTCCGCCGTCCAACTCAAGCCTACCACAGTGACCTCCTCGCCCTCTCAGTCCACTCCATTTGCTAGCCAGGTTCCCTCCTCAGGTATTGTCACACCTCAAGAGTCATTCCCCGACAACAACCAGCACGCAGCATTCCTAGGTGAAGCCGACAGCAATGACGGACACGAAGTGTTTCGAGATGCTCACGGCCCACCTCAGCCCGCTCTGGACGCTGGAAATGCCGCATATCTGGGCGAGGCCGATTCGGACGATGGATTCGAGGCACAAAGAGCTGTGGAAGGAGAGCAACAAGCAGCACTCGATGCTCAGAACGCGGCGTTTCTTGGTGAGGCAGATAGTGACGACGGGTTTGAGGCACGAAGAGCTGCGGAAGGAGACAGACACGAAGCGATGGATGGCACAAATGCGGCATTCCTGGGTGAAGCCGACAGCGATGATGCGCACGAGGCGGATTTTGACATCAACCCTGAAAGGCACCGTCACAATATTGAGGACACCAAGTCCAGCGGCTTGCACGGTCAACAGGGAGAGCAGGATCAATGAGGGAGCAACGAGCGGAAAGCGTCCAAAATGTCCCACCAAGTAGTGCTGCAGTGCTCTGGCTTGTATTGTACAACCCTTTTGATCATTCTTTCTCGAAATTATCGTAGTCTTCTTTCGACATCAAACTATCCAGCTCGTTCAGATCAGTGACTTCAATCTTGGCCAGCCAGCCCTCTGATTCAGGGCTTTTATTTATCGTTCCAGGCTTCTCTTCCAGCAGCTTGTTGTGGTCACATATTTTGCCCGAGACTGGGCACAGAATGTCTGAGGCCGACTTGACAGATTCAACTGCGCCGATGGTGTCGCCCTTGGTCACCTCCATTCCAACTTCGGGAAGCTCGACATAAACAACGTCGCCGAGGGCTTTGGCTGCATATTCGGTGATTCCTATCGTACCTGTGCAGGAGTTAGCACGCCGTATTCCCCGCAAGACTGGGCCGCAATACCGGTTTTGCCGTCGCTGTCAAGCTCGATCCATTCGTGATCTGGGGTGAATTTCTTCACCAAAACTGCGAGCTCTGTTAGATCCTGTGCATGTACTCATGCAGCAAACATACGAGCGGATCTTGCAGAAAATTGTCTCTTTGGTTGCCATTGACGTAGCTGTGGTATGGTTGAGGACTGTGCAACGGCGACTCTTCTGGTAGCAAATCTCGAGACAGTCGGCAGGAGCCGAGCCACAGCTGAAGAATTCATGGTGTGCCTGGCGTGTTGGATATGTCTCGAGCAGGGAGGAATCTGGGGGGGTCCTTTAAGTTGAACAGCAGAGCGGGCGATTGATGAAGCTGTGACGGTGTCGAGCAACGGGGACAAATCCGCGTGCAACTGCTCCGATGCAAAGTGGAGCCCCTGCGACCCTCGCCGTACGAATTTCAATCTTCAAGCTGAACTTCTAACCCAATATTCCGTAGTCCTTCTGCCATTTTATCATGATACTCCGGCTTCCATAACAATGCTGTACGAGCTCATCGCGGTGGTATGCGTCGCCCTCATTGCCACTAGTGATATTCTAATTGAAATCGCCAGGTCCGTCCGGGCAACCTGAACAATGTCAAAGAGTAACCGTTTTCCCAAACTCGTCACTCTGTCCAGGCGCATGCTAATGAAGACGCGCAGAATCGCTCGAGTCACCGGACAACAGATCCTTGCGTCCAACGGCGTCATCCGTGGCATGAAGAACTGGGGCCAATTCGATCTTCCTCGACCGACGACGAGACACCAGGCTCAACACCGTCAAGGCCATTATTTTGTGATGCAATTCGACTCCTCCGTCCAAGCGCAGGAAAACATACGCCGATTTCTCAGCCTCGATCCGAGAATGATTCGACATAGCGTGGTCAAAATCGGCGACAAGCTAGGTGGCATCAATGGCGCACTTGAAGAGGTGGATGGTCAACTGCCGTGGAACGAAAAGGCATCGAGCATGTTCTCATTTGCCAATCCCATGGTAGGGAACAAAAGAGCTTGATGCGAGAGCGAGCGAGTCATGGAACCCAAACATGGGATTCGGGTCGATTGACAGGGAGAGGCATATCCACATATCATTGCTCTATCTACTCGAAGCGCGCTCCAACAAGAACCCGGCCTAAAGAACGCCTGCTACAATTGGTGGTATCATCATGTGTTGTATCATCAAAACAGACTCCAACGACCTCTCTCCTTCCCTTGCACAGCTTTCGCCTGCTGAGTCTTTGCACGTCCCTCCAACTGCCGCAGGCTTTCGATCTTTTCTAGGACTAGTTCCAGCATCTCCTTGCGCCGGATCGCGTCCAGGTGTTTCTTGACCTTAGGATCCTCTCTCGCGAATCGCTCAATCTCACTTTGATCAAGATGGCGGCCGAGCCTTACATCCAACTCGCGAGGGAAATTGTAATAAAATTCAGAAAGGAGTTCGACGTTGAGGAAAAGGACGGCGGTAGAGGTCAATTTGTCTGCAACCACATCGAGGAAGACTTCGGGGCAATGGTACTTGTTCTTGAGATTGGCGCACTGCTTGGATTTGACAGCCATCAGGCGCATTTTGATGATGTCGGCTCTGTCGCGTAGGAAGACGGCTTCACGGCCTTGTACAATTTAGCTTTGAATTAAGTCGTTGACATCGAACATACCTTTCTGTAGAAGTGCGGACGAAAACCCGCCAGCACCACCAGCCCCATCGCCCTCAAGCACGACATCTCCCTTTCTTACCCGATCGATGAAGCTCACCACATCCCTGAGCTTTCCCTTGCCAATATGGTCCTCGAGTTGCTTCTGGGCAGTTTCGCAAGCCTTGAGCTCATTTTTCAGGACGCGACCAACATTCTCACGTCCTTTGTTCCACTCGTTGTGGTCAACCTCGATTTCGAACTTGAAGGGCTTGATGCAGTTCTCGACCTGGTCACTGGTGCTGTAGAACCTGTCGTTGAGTATACTTGACGAAGCATCTACGATCGATCGTTGAGCGTAAGGGTGAGAGGCAAACGTCGAAGCGGCAATCAACTTGTCGACATGTCCCTGGAGCTCGGAAGCCACCACAGTTGTTGCAAGCCTGCCGACACCCAACTTAGTCAGTTCGGACGTGGATGCGTCCAATTTGCGTTGCCAGTAGAGTGAGCCAGGATCGGCTTTAGGAAGATTGGACAGGGGATCTGCGTCTGGCTGCATCGCTGATAGATCTTCCACCGGCTTGTTCCAATACCGCTTCGCGAGCAGATCCAGTACTCGCTGGTCGAGCACTTCTTTCAACAAGGCTCTAACTTGAGATCTGCCGAACTGCTCGCTGAATTCTTTGAAGGAGTGCTTGAAGCTGTCCAGGCTTTCTGCCAAGTACGACTCGGCGCTAAGTGGGCGATCGTTGTACTGCACTTTGAACTCGTACGTGGCTTCTTCCAGCTCTTGGATGATTGCGTCTCTTGTGCCTGAAAGACTTGCTGCCATCGTTTGTTCGAGGACATGCATCAGCTTGTGCCGTAACGTGGTCGTGCCGACTGCAACCTCCGATTGAGGGCCGAATTGGAGAGGATGAGATGAGAAGTAGGCATTTTCGTTCTTAACGATAGCATTTGTGACATTGACACCTGATCGTCCGAACAGCCCTGCCGATTGTTGGGGAATCTTGCACACAACACCAACATAGCCCAGTCGCAAGGGATATTTCTTATCTGTTAAAATATCGACACCTCGATCCGCGTCCACCAGATCCATCTTCGTGACGACGCCGATTGTTCTTTCGCCGCGCGGATCGACTCTTCTGCTGGATCTGAGAGCAGTCGAGTTGGCCAAGTCCACGTCGGCGGCAGAAATGGCAAGAATGACATTTGGAGGCTGGATGTATTTATCGCATAAGTCGGCAATCTTTTGCTTCAGTTCAACCGGTTGGTCCTTGCCGACGACTTGGATATAACCGGGCAGATCGATCAAGGACAAATCGGGGACATTTGGGGAATGAATAGTGAGTTGGATAGGATCGTCTGAGACACATTGTTCGGCAGGCACAGCAAGATTGAGATCGGTCAGAGTCCGCTGGACCTGTGAAAAGTCTGTGATTTTGCCGAGTCCGAGAGCAGGGAATTCGCAGTATTCTGCCTTTGCTTCGGGCGTGTTGACCAAGGTCAGCTCAATCGGACGCCTGGTGACCATGTTAGAGCCTTTGGGGAGAAACTCATGCCCGACGATTGCCTCCAGGACCGAGCTTTTCCCCGATGATTGTGAGCCGATGACAACAATCGACGGCAGCGTCAAAGCTCCTCCCTGGCCAACAGTGTTGAGAATACTCCGAATTTCAATCATCTTCCTTGTCAACAACATCATTTGATCATCTCGAGCAATCTCTGCGCCGGAGCGATCTTCGTCCTGGTTGGACTGGTCGACTCCAATTGCCAGTCCCGACGCAGCTGCCACTCCAGCCGCAGAGCTGCTCTGCTTTGGCGGCTCTGGATCAGGGCCGCCCTCGCTGGATCCTTCGCCTTTCTCAAACAGCTGTTGGAGCCACTTCGGTAGATGTGTGTCCTCTTTCGTTTTCTCCCAGCCGGCGCCGATTTGATTGGCAATCCCTTTCGCACCTTCAAACATGTTCGACGAGGTTTCTGTGATGGAATCTCCGGCTTTCCTTAGAATATTCATTGTATAGGTTCCGGCTTGCACGGCCTGATACTGGACATACGCGAGCCCCGCGAGAATGCTGGCCCCAAACATCGCTGGCAACCGCGCCATCTTGAGGGCGAGTTTGGGGAGGATTCTGGCGAAGGAGGCATATCGGACGGTGGGGACGTTGTGTATAGAATTGGATCCTAAAGGCCATGTTCGTGCAGGATATCGTGTATTGGGCCTCAGCAGGCCCCCGGCTTTGGTCAAGACATGATTGTGAAAAAGTCGAGCCGCAGCTGGGGAGCGCTGGCGCAGCAGAGGAGCGAACCTCGCAGAGAGGATTCTACCGCTCATCACAGGTTGAATGCAGCATTGAGGGAGATGGAACGTTGTTGATAAGATGGGAAAAGTGGTGTGTACGGTGGTTCGGCGACACGCTTTGGAGATGAAGAGATGGTAGAATGCAAGCTGCGGAATGACGTCTGGTTGGTTGACCTGGGGGCTTTCTTTAATGCCATGGGGCCCAGCGCCCGCCCAGCGCCACCATAGCCTGCAATGTAAGGCGGTGAATGCGAGGCTCTTTGCGACAATCAGCTGGCATTTTGCGTATGACAATGGCCCATTAAAGGGGCGATCAATATATTTCTTTTCCTTTCCTTTCTGTAAAACAGTTTCCCGGCGTTGACGGTGTTGCAGTCTTTTGATCGGTTGCCAGACCTGAACTCCCTTGAATCTAGTGCACCGCCTAAAGAATGGTCCTGAAGGGATATATGACTCAAATCCCAACTTAGACAGCAGCCCAAATTTCCTGCGTGGAAGTGTCGGTATCATCGAAGATACAATGTGTAGATTCTTGGTATTATCGACGATGGAATGGCCATGTGGAGGTGACGACTGACATTTCTCAGGTCTACAAAGGCTCTAAGCCGATCATTCTTTCAAAATTGATCACCGAACCCTCCCACAGCATACTCACTCAATCATACGACAGTCGTCTCCGGCTCGACAGTCGACGCCCCGTCAATGGAGATGGCTTTGGCGTCGGGTGGTATACAGAAGCTGCTCTTGGTCCGGATCCGTGCATCTTCACGTCGACTCTTCCCGCTTGGAACTGTGTCAACCTCGAGAGAATCGCGCCCAAAACGGCGTCGAGTTTGATATTTGCCCACGTCCGAGCTACTACTGAAGGGTCGCTAGCTGAGAATAACTGTCATCCTTTTCAGCACAACACCCTGATGTGGATGCACAACGGCAACATCGGTGCGTGGAAGTATGTCAAACGCCCACTTGCCGATAGCTTGGCGGATAAGTGGTTTCTAGGAGTCAAAGGCGGAACGGATTCGGAATGGGCGTTTGCGTTGTTTCTCGATATTCTGGAACGAGAAGGAGTCGACCCGAGCGCAGAGCCTGAGGGCGGCTTCGACACCAAGACGCTCCGTCGGGCCATGAAAAAGACCATCGCCAAGATCAACGAATTTGTCAAAGCTGTTTCGCCTGAACACCAACTGGCAGACGTCGAAACCAGAAGTCTGCTCAATTTTGCCGTAACTGATGGGCACACTGTCATCGTTACCAGGTACGTCAGCAGCAAAACAGACGCGGCCGCCAGTCTTTACTACTCTTCGGGTACTGCTTGGGTTGAAGGCAAGATCAAGGGTCAATTCAAGATGGAACGAAGAGACAAAGCCTCGGACGTGGTGCTTGTGGCCAGTGAGCCCTTGACCTTTGAGCGGCACAATTGGCTCTCTGTTCCGACAAACACCATTGTGACCATCTGCAAACAGACGGTTTATGTGAGACCGATCAAGGACGAATACTACGACCCAGATCCTTCAACAGAACGGTCTACAGGCTTCGCACGATCCAAGGGCCTTGTGGCCAAGGCGCCTGGTGGAGGTACAGCGACACCGACGCCACTGGCTGGGACGCCGCTCCCGAGAAACGAGATTGAAAATTCGAATGGCGAATACATTGTCAAAGAAGACTTGGAGCAGCTTCACGATGGCGTTGCAAAAGTGCGATTGCACAGTTATTTGGGCGTCAATGGAAGAGCGGATCAGGCCGTTGCTTAGGAAATCCCCGGCCCCAACGCTTCTCTTCAGCAGACCATAGCTTGCGGGATCCTCCCTTGTTCAACCAAAGAGAGAGGTACAAGTGATCCGCAGGCCTGGAGCAGGTCCGCACCAGCGCCGGAGAGGTTTATGAGCACCCAATCTGACTCGGAATGACAGGTTTCATTCTGGTCTGCACGTTTTCGAGGGAAAAGGGACAGAAAACGACGTGGGATGGGCAAAAGGGCTTCATCAGGAGCAGAATCTGCAAGGAAACATGACGACGCAAAGCGAGGCGTGGGTGGCGTTCTCGGATGTATCCATTTCCATTGCTAGATACCATGTTTACGATTTTCTTCAAGTTTGGACCTGGGAAATTCAGAATTTGTCAAACCTTTCCCCAACAATGGCCTTGTTATCCATCGTCACCTCGAAAATCTGCATGTCTGAAATATTTCATACCAACCCATGCAACAACCACCCAGACCCAAGCCATGATGGACGTCAACACCAGTAATGCTGGATAATACCCCACGATTGGGAGTGTGGGATCATCCTCGAGCTCAGGAGGCGCATACGGAGTTTCGCCCACATCCCAAGCCCAGGACCATACGCCGAAGCAGGAACCCATGCCTACCACGAAGACCATCCACGTCACTATCAGTATCACATAACCCCAAAATGCTGTTTCAGAGTAGTCCCATCCCTCTTCTTCGGGAGGCGTTCCAGCAACGGACTGAGGTGCTGTCGCCAAAGGTGACCTTGCCCTCGACCCAAACATGCGCCGCATGGGATCTTGAATGGGAAAGTAGGAGTCGGTGCCGAATGAGGAAGTGGAAGGCGGCTTGCGGAGAGGGGGCATTCGTGGCAAGACGAGGTCTTCATCGTCGGTCGAGGCATCTGTCGTAGGTAGATTGGGGCTAGTGATCGAAGCAGTTGACGAGGCTGGGTCGATAGAAGCAATGCTACTTCGGATGGAGGGAATGGATACTCGCGACAAACTTCGGAATGGCCATGAAGGAGGGGAGTCGGGAGAGATGGGACTCGTGAGGTCTTGGTGGTTTGCTCGTGGTGTGGGCGGTGCATCTTGTTCGTCGTCTGTGGGGTGGGCAAAAGGCGCGTCTGAAGTAGAGAGAGGCGATTTCTTGACGTCTGGTGTTTTTCGGTCTTTCCCTTTCCCAAGCACGGTTTTCCTCAACGAACCTGTTCTCTTTCTTTTGCTCGGTGCCTGCGCTGCGGCCATGGCGCTCCGTCCGCGAGAATTGAGGTCGACTCCATCTCGACTCGAGTCGTCGGTCTTATCCTGGTCGCTGTTTGTTCGCAAGAATCTCGAAATCAGATTCCCAGAAACCGATCGTCTGTGGCCAGGTGCTCCATCGTTGCGCTTTTTGAGTTTGTTGTGCTCGCGAACTTCTTTCTCTTGGCCACTGGCACTTAGGTCCTCGGTGATCTTAGGAAATGGAGTGGTTTTATCGATGTGTTCGGAACTGCCATTCGAGTAAGTGTTCATGGCAAAGGGTTGGGTGTTCAAGGGATTGCGTAGGATTGTACAGGGTTCCGCCCCGACCGAGGCATCTCAGCCTTGATCTTCACGTTGCGTGGACAGAAGCATCAGAACGATGTACGAAAATCACTCTGTGACGCGTTGGCGATCGACGATAAAAGAGTCTGCACAAGAAAGGAGCTGGTAGCGCATGCTGAAGGATGGAGGGCAACCCACGTCGAATTCAATGGGGGAAATTCTTGGCGTTTGCCACTTCAGCTTCATGCAGGACGACGGAATAAGTTCTCCTAGAACACCACGCAAGGTTCTGTCGAGTGTTGGAAGAGGCCCTACGTCAACCCTCGTGTCAATCGGGGCAGCTGGAAACATGTGTCCCATTGCTCGAAAAGTCACCGGCTGTCATACTTCAAAACCCGCCGGCACTGGAGGACGCCTGATGAGACCCAGGCACGAATCGAGTAGTAGTTCGCTCGGTATTCCTTCGATGCTTACAGAGTATTGGTCTACTGTACGCGTTCTAGCGATCGTTTCAATCTTCTGCTTCACCTGGTCCCCTCGGCTGATATTAAATATGACTTCCGCCTCGACTCCCCGCTTACGTGCGGGCAGAAGTCAGAGCTCGACGAGTTGGCAGTTTCTGAACAGACCTTGTCCTTACTAACCATATCTCAATCTTCATCACTACCTTCTCATCTTGCACCAAAATGTCCGAACTCGAGAAGAAGACGATTCAGACCAAGCGATCACTCACCTACACATATTACATTTCCCCCGCTGGAAAAGGTGACGCGTCCAAACCGGCTTTGCTATTCATCCATGGATTCCCAGACAGTGCCCTGATGTGGTCTGAGGTGGTGGACGATCTCTCAGACTTACCATATCGAGTTGTTGTCCCAGATTGCCTTGGCTACGCTGGCACATCTAAGCCAAGTGACGCCTCATTGTACAAAATGAGCGGCCAGTCTGCTGACCTCTTGGACATCCTCGAAGCTGAGAATATCAAGCATGTCATCGTGGTTGGGCACGACTGGGGCGCTTTTTTGGCCCAGCGACTCTACAACCATCATCCTGAGGTGTGCTCCGGGATGATTTTATGTAACGTCTCCTACCGTGCACCCGCGGCAGACAAATTTGATCTCGACGCCTTCAACGCGATCACGACGCAGCAAGCAGGATACGCGATGTTTCAATACTGGTATTTGTTCACGGCGCCCGAAGGCTACAAGATCCTCAACAACAATCTCGAAAGGTTCTGGGAAATTCTCCACGGAGCCGAAGACGAGTGGATGAAGAAGATGTTCTGCACAAAGGACGCCATGACCAACTATTTCTCGGGGGACAAAAGGGTGGAATTGAAACCCCATGGCAAAGACCCCAAATGGAAGAACGATTTCATGGACCGGTTCAAAAAAGATGGGTTCGAGGCTCCAACCAATTGGTACAAGTCTACTAGGCACAACATTCAGTCGGAAGATGACAGGAGCATCCCTGAGGAGAACTACGTCGTGAAGATTCCCTTCTTCTTCCTGGGCTGTACAGGTGATGCAGTTTGCCGCACGGATCTGATCCATATTCCGAGACAGGCGGGGCTGTTGCCGGATTTCGAGATGACGGAGATTGAGTCGGGACACTGGTGTGCCATGGAGAAGCCCAAGGAAGTTGCCGGTGCCATCAGAGGGTTTGTGACCAAGCGTTTCCCGTAAAGCTTTTATAACAAAAGAATAAGAGACGTCTCGACTCACCATAGCTGCCGAATTGAATGTTTCAAATGACAGCAAAAGAATCCAATGTCCATCCCCTTCGATCCGCCGCATTCATCCATGGACTCTGGGCTAACCCGAACAGGAAACTGGAATGGTTTTGTGACGTATCACGGTGAGTCCAGACAGAGCGTCCGCCTGAGCATCACGCGAGTGCAGTGGACACGAGATTTGACTCGGGGAATCAATTTCAAGGCGACGCGGTTTCCCAGGGACACTTATATGAGACGAGACTGCCACCGATACACTTTCCCAACATCTCTCACAGACGAACTCATCACCCCACCTGCTGAACACTCCCCGTCTCCAGTACCAGATCACCTCCTACTACAAAATTCCGCAACTCATGCTGCTGACTGGCGGCGCTACCACCACCACTACGACTATGGAGGCCGAGGTGAAACGAAGCAACTTTCTCACGACTTCATTTCGAGAACAGACTCCCAACAGCGATGAAGACAGTATTGACACACCATCATATCCCAGCATCGACTACGAATCTGACGAATCGCAATGCCTATTCTGCAACCAAGCAAGCCCAGACTTGGACAACAACTTAGTACACATGTCAAAATCACATGGCCTACATGTTGACTCGACAAATCTATTAGTGGATATCGGTACCCTCCTGGCATATTTCCACCTCATTATCTCGGGGTACTACGAGTGTCTCTACTGTGGAACGCAGCGAAACACTCGTGAAGCAGTGCAGCAGCATATGATGGCAAAGGGACACTGCAAATATGACATTGTGGACAAAAGCTCTGAACTCCGAGACTTTTACGAGTTTTCCTCGTCAGATGCCAAAGAAGAACTACACCTGCGCTTCTCAGACGACCCTCAACTTTCATCGCAGGCCAGAACGAGGAAACCACGACCTCAAAAACGTTCAGACAGACACAGCCCAACCCTCACAGCTTCTCGGCTTGACCAAACGCCACCGATTCCTCCACAGCTACACACTGACACTGAGCCAGGCTCCGATGCTGCCCAGACATCCTCCCAGAACCCCGGTGAATTGAGCACAAGAGCGCAGAAGCAAGAATACACTCTCAACAACCAACTCGCACAACTTCGCGCAGGAGACCGCAGAAGTCTTTTACATTTACCAGCTTCACAGCAACGAGCATTGCTTGCAACTCATCACAAACAGATGGAGAAGGCCAGAAGGAAAGAACAAATACAACGGGGCAATTTGGAAACTGCTGGGAACCACGTCAACTGTCTGGACAAGATCAGGTTGATCCGGAAACCTCCTCATACCGGGAATGTCTTCAGCTTGAATCGGTGATTAGTTTGGCGTCACTTTGAATGCATCGCGATTCAGACGTCTATGTAAGAACGAGGCGTAACGCCAACACAATGTGCACTTATCCCGCCATATCACGTGAGTTTGTTTTCGATTGTCTGACAGCAGAAATAACTGTGTGTTCTTCCTGAGTTCTAGCCGTTGTTCTACAATGCCCACGCTCTGTAGGACGCGTCGAGTGCCGACTGCCACGAATTACTGTTTGCCCCGGGATGCCGTGGCCTTCTTGTCGTGCCTTTTATTTTCTCTCGAGTCCTGAGGCGTCACCGCATCTGCACCGAGCAGACTTCGGATCACCTCCGAGCTTCTCGTGTCACGTCCGCTTGACCTAGCCCAACACTTCTTCTGCAGGCTCGCGCTGTGTTGTGGACGTTCCTGCCACGAGCCAGCCGGTAGGTACCTGCCTCATGATCAAAAACGACGGGCACAGACATTATGGAAGCTGTTGTCACCTCACTAAAACATAAAATTCTAGGACTTGTCGCCCTGAAAGATGCGTTCGACTACCTGCACGACAGCTTCATCGACCGTACTTGGTCAATCAAAATGGCAATTTTCACTCTCTGGTCAGGCCTGGTCGCCTTGACCGCCCCATGCCTTGCCCAAAACTACGGCACGTCACCTCCAGTCTACCCCAGCCCGCCTTCGCATGGACATGGCTGGGAAAACGCCTTTGCACAAGCCACCCACTTCGTTTCTAACCTCACACTCGACGAAAAAGCTCAACTGGTGACAGGAACAGCAGGTCCATGTGTAGGCAATATCGGTGGCATCCTACGACTCGGTTTCGATGGAATCTGCTTGCAAGATGGTCCACTCGCAATTCGACAAGCGACGTACGCCTCGGTGTTTCCTGCAGGTCTGACGGCTGCAGCGTCCTGGGACAGAGGCCTCATCTACCTCCGCGGTCGGTATCTCGGATCAGAATTCAAAGCAAAAGGCAGCCACGTTGCCCTCGGCCCAGTTGTCGGACCCTTGGGTCGTTCGAGCTATGGCGGTCGTGGATGGGAAGGGTTCTCGCCTGACCCATACCTCACAGGCGTTGCAGCTGAGCAGACTATCTGGGCAATGCAACAGGTCGGAGTTCAGGCATGTTTGAAGCATTACATTGGCAATGAACAAGAAACACATCGTATGCCGGGAGTGTCACGCAACGGCACAACCATCGAAGCAGTCTCCTCCAACATCGACGACCGAACCATGCATGAACTATACCTCTGGCCTTTTGCCAATGGCGTTCGGGCTGGAACGGCTTCCATCATGTGCTCGTACAACAGACTGAACGGATCTTACGGCTGTCAAAACTCAAAGACTCTCAACGGGCTTCTTAAGACTGAATTGGGATTTCAAGGCTATGTCATGTCGGATTGGCAGGCTACTCATGCTGGTGCAGATGCCATCAATGCTGGTCTGGACATGAATATGCCAGGTGAGTCGAGATCTCCATTCTGAACTTTCTGAAGCTGACAAGTGGGTAGGCCCCATCGGCGGATTCCAGAATATTTCATTCTTCGGAGGAAATGTGACTCGAGCGGTCCTCAACGGCACAATGAAAGAAGAACGTCTGGACGACATGGCACGGCGAATCATGACTCCATACTTCTATCTGAACCAGAATGAATATCCGCCAATCGATGGATCCGAGCCAATTCTCAATTCACGACTTCCACCATACCAGCACCCTTTCACCTTTGGTGCTTCCAATGTGGACGCACGTGAGAGTCATGCTCAAGTCATTCGTGATCTCGGCGCAGCTGGAACGGTCCTGTTGAAAAACACGAACAATGTCCTGCCTTTACGGTCACCCGCCACGCTGGGAGTCTTCGGGAACGATGCAGGTGACGTGGTCGATGGACTGTACTTCCTCGGATCGCCTGCGGTTGAGGCACAAGCCGGATATGGTAAGCAGATCTTCTTATCGATGCTTTTTCCGTCACTCACGAGCTTCAGAGTATGGCACTCTTCCTGTCGGCGGTGGTAGCGGAAACGGACGCCTCTCGTACCTCGTCTCTCCCCTCGAAGCAATCAAGACTCGCGCCGCCCAGGACGGAACTCTGGTCCAATATGTCTTAAACAACACATTGGTCATCCAGTCCAACGATCTGCCCAACATCGCGCCCATCCCAGAAGTCTGCCTCGTCTTCCTCAAAACCTGGGCTGGCGAGGGAACGGACCGAAAATCACTGGAAGTGAACTGGGATGGCGCAGCGCTCGTCGAATCTGTGGCCGCGAATTGTGCAAACACCGTCGTCATCACTCATTCGGCGGGCGTGAACATCATGCCCTGGGCAGACAACCCGAATGTCACTGCAATTCTAGCTGCACATCTCCCTGGTCAAGAATCTGGCAACTCGATCGTCGACGTGCTCTACGGTGTCGTCAACCCAAGTGGGAAGCTTCCATATACCATTGCTCTAAACGAAAGTGACTACCGCTTCGCCGACATCACCAATTCCACGGCGTTGCAGCACACAGAAGATCCCAATGCGTGGCAGTCCAACTTCTCGGAAGGACTGTTGATCGACTACCGCCACTTCGACTACTACAACAAGTCTGTGAGGTACGAATTTGGGTTTGGCTTATCGTACACAACATTCGACATGTCCAATCTGACCATCACACCCGCCTCGCCTGGCCCGATCAACTCGGTTCCCTCGATAGCGCCGACAGAACCCGGCGGCAACCCCGGACTCTGGGATATTCTCTATACTGTCAACGTCACCGTCTCGAACACGGGCGAAATCGCAGGCGCAACCGTGCTGCAGCTTTATCTCACCTTCCCGCCGGACATCCAGAGCTCCTTGCCCACACCCAAGCAGGTGCTTCGCGGCTTCGACAAGATGGCGCTCGAGCCCGGTGCGTCGCAGGACGTGCAGCTTCCGCTGATGAGACGCGATTTGAGTTACTGGAACGTGAACATGCAGAATTGGGTACTTCCGCGTGGAATTTTTAGGCTCAGTGTCGGCTGGAGTTCTAGAGATCTCAGGTTGGCGGAGGGGTTTGTCGTGATTGGGAAGGACAGCTGAACGTCAGTTCGCATGTGTTGGGGTTAATGGTACGGCATAGTGAAAAGGGCGAGGATCGGTCGAGGTGAGCCTGAATCGATGGAAGGGAACAGTAACAAGGCAAGAAAAGTGTACTCTATCCAGCCCATCTCGCGGGCAGCAAGGATCAAGCGTGATTGAGAATCAGTCTTCTGCCGTGTTGAGTTGCTAATATTTGGAGTGAATCAAGCTGTGGTAACATCTTCATTCCGCTTCAACGATCTTCTCATGAACGAGCCCTTCCGCGCAGAAATCGAGTCACAGCCAATTTTGAGCAGGCATTGTGATCGTCCAGTCCTCCTCGAATCTAAGGGTTCAACGAAGCTGTGTCAATTCGAGTCCAACCAGAAACGTGAACTTTGACGTGTTCAAGTTTTCGATTCAAAATCCAACTGCCGCACCAATGCGTATTTCCATCCCAACTCATCCTAAGTTGTTGCCCAAGTCGCTTTCTCTCGCTCAATGAACATTTCTCCCGTCCATCCGTACGTCCGATGGAATCTCCTGCCAAACTCCCTTGCTTTCAAGAACGGGATCTTGTTAGACGGATGCGGCTCGTGAAAGTGAATGCTCTTGTCCAAGCCTGCCGCTGGGTTTGTGGGAGTAAAGTGCTAAACTGAGCCGTAGAGTTTTTCTGCTGCAGATCCCATCGCAGTCATGGCGTGCAAGAAGTCTTACCAGTCGATTTCGCGCTGGGTATGCATGTCGCTGCTGCCGAAGTGGTGGAACATGGCTCGGAAGACTGTGGACGCGCGAGCTGAGATTTCGAAGATCGGAGGCGGCGAGGCGCTCAGAGTAGAGTCGCCGGAGACATCATTATTACATTGTACATCCTCAGAGTGGAGGTAAACCTTCTCTACAAACAGGACAGACCAGTCTCAAATTCATCCAACCCTCCAGACAGTCTGCGTGAAAAATATGTCTACACGGAGTCACCATGTAGTTCCTCTGCTCCAACCATGCCGCTCCATTGCCCCTTCCGCTGGCATTGTCAGCTTTTGACAAAACAGGCACATCAATTTCGTTCATGCAGATGGCACAATCGAACACCTTTCGAGTCCTGTCGTCCTTGTCCTTTGCCTCCGAGGCCGAAGCCAACAAGCCGATGGACATACCGTTCGCCTCAACGTCGTCGTCTCGCAGAAGAGGATGGTAATCGTACGCTGGCGGACACCAGGAATCACGCACAAAGAGACGCGGGCCGAGGAACTGTTGGCTTGCCAGAATGATGACTTGGAGCCACAGCCAGGAGAGCAAGAGAACCGCAGTTGTAGGGCTGGTATCGATGGACAAGAGATTGTGATCCTCAAAATACCAATACAGAGTCGAGAATGGTCGAAGAATGCTTGTCCCGATGACGTACTCCCAACTCAGAGCCTTTCGGCAATTGCGCATTGTGTTGCGATAGATCTGCGGCCACCAGAACGAAAAATAGCAGAAGACCAGAAGATTGACATACGCCGATCGCAACACCCGGGGCCACGACAATGCCCAGAGCGAGAAAAACATGAGGAGGACGAGCAGGAAGTAGAATTTGCTGTACGTAGTAGCAAAAGAGGCGGGTGTGCTGGGAGTCGTGGCAGGTATTGGATTGCCTTGATCCGATGGAATGATCACAGGAGTGGCACCCTCTGGTCGCGGGGCAGTGGCTGGAAGCGGTAGGCCAACAGATCCATCGGGGCTTGTTTGGGCTGGTGCTGGAGTCGGGGCGGGTGCCGCAACTGGAGCAGCTCGCTGTTGTCGCTCTTGCTCTGCGCGCGAAGGATCGCCAACCTGAACAGTCCAGATATCGAAGACGAACTTAACCTCCAAGAAAGCGACGTGAATACAGGCTAAGTACGCAGCCGCCGCAACCATCAGAAAAGGCGCTCCTTCTAGCATGAGGAGAGCAATCAGAGCAAAGAGGACCAGTCCATCGCCGAGGGCAGCAATCACAATACTTCGATAGGCAATACGACTGCGTGTTGACGGCGTTGCTGCTTTCTCCATCTGTCGTTTGAGTAGAGCGATCTGTAGACCGAGAGATATCACAAATGCAAACAACAACCGCTGAGCAAGACCCCAATACGCCGCCTCTTTTGGTCCGGAAATTGTAGGAGCCAGCAGGATGTAGCCGCAGTCGGGAGAAAAGACGACAGCTGAATACGTGAGCAGCGGGGGTGGGCCGATAGGAGCACCTTCAGGGTTGGCCAGTTCCTTTTCGACGCGACGCAGAAAGTCGGCGGCTTTGGACGGATCGGCGCCCTGGAAACGATACGGCATCGGCTGCATCAAGACGATCAGTTCGCATTCTGGCGCAAATGCAAACGCCTCTGCTGCATCGTCAAAGACCTTGTCCCAAATCTTGTGTACAGTCTCGTTCATCACAGGTAGTGAGAGGTTGAATGAGGTCGAGTCGGGTGCGAAATGAGGGAGCACAGGAAAAGCATCAAACTTTGAGCTGGAAGTTGACATGATGATGAGACCGCTGGGTAGATGGACCCCTTGTAACTTCGCTTGCCAGCCATTTCCAGGAGAAGAGTCCGTCCACAAGGCGATATCTGCCTTGATAGATGTAGCTTCATAGAAATGCCGGTCCTTTGAGTCGTACAGAGATACGCTGACTTCGCCTTCCTTCTCAGTGACGTTCCTCTCAAACCAATTACTGAGGTAGTCTTTCCTAGGATCTAAGGCCGTTAGATTGAGAACAGGGGAGACGACAGGAATGTCATTCCGGACAAATTTTCCGCGAAGGTCGCCAGTGATGTCTGTGTAGATTGGCAGAGCATCGGTTGGGTCTATTCCGTTCCAGTTCGCGTCGAATTGCCGTCTACTCAGTTGTTGGACAAGAGCAAGTGAATCCCATTGGTAGCCATCGACTTCTCGAAAACCAGTCAGGTTCAACCAGCTGTTAGATTTGGGGTTCAGTTGACCATAGGAGGAGTTGGCGATAACATCGGCTTCTGCCAAGCGTTGTTCATCGGCGCGGTCGATGTCAGGCTGACGAATTCGTCGCGCAGGTTGTTCAGGAGTCAGAAAGATAAAAAGCAGTAGCACTATCAGCAGGACAACTCGTGGACCCTCCATCCACCGGACTGTAGACTTCTGCGACTCATCGCAGAGTGAGTGATGATATAGGAAAAGACGGAAGTAGATCTAAGTCGTAATGGCGTGAAGTGGTTCGGTTGATGGAGGGGACACGTCTGTGGTAGGCGGATCATCTTTGTTCCGCCTATCTTCAGCTACGTCTCGCCAATGGCTGTCCCCCTGTCGACGGCGCGTCTTGACTGCGCGTTCAAGGCTCAAGCACAGACATTCATTACACCGTCAATCCACTCAAGCGCCCGTTACTCTACAGGGCTATTGCCCAAACCAAAACATGGCAAACACAATGCCCATACCTCTACCACCCCGGACGCCGACACCTCCTCCTGATGAACCAGACTCACCTCAAAAACTACCAACCTTCGACCCCAACGCACCGTTCGATCCAAACAGCCTCTCGCCACATCAGTGCGAAGCTGATCAAATGCCGTCGTCTGGTGCCTCATACTTTGCCCCGTCGACCCCAGAGAAACAGGGCGGTGGTGGAAATGGAACTGGAGCAGGCCCTTTCAATTTCGAGCCGTCGACCCTAGCAAAGTCTCCTTTGATCAAATCTGTACGTTGCCCTCCCGAGACATTCTAGACAATTTTCCGTAGGTCGCACGATAGCTGACTTGGCCGGCGACAGAATATTGGACAAAGACGAGGACACAAGTACAAACACAGCAGTGTCTCTCATCAGATCTTTCTTGAACCTCCTCCAAGACCACCCCTTGCCCTTCCGAACTCTCTTCCAATTCCTACATTTGCAGAATGTCGAGCGAGCATGACAAAAGACCAAAAGATCCGTTTCTACTGGAGTATATGTCACATGGCTGTTGCAGGGTATACTGCTTGGAATTCTCACGGCTCGTCGGCTATGGAGGCTCTGTCGCATCTCATATTCTACGATTCACTGGGCGCCCTCTTATGTGTCTTTGTGGAAGTCTTATCCAACTTTGAGGTTTGGGGTCGATCCAGTGTACGACATCCTTTCGGTCTCCAGCGTATGGAAGTCATTGCGGGTTTTGCTTTGTCTGTCCTGTTGATTTTCTTCGGCTTCGACTTGATCTCCCACAACGCCAAACACTCCCTAGAAGGCATTGGACACGAACCTCACCACCCTCACACCCACGAACAAGTCTCATCTGGCTCCGTTGATACGGCGGCAATCCTAGCGCTGGTGGCCACTTTAATCTCCGCCGTCGGCCTGCAGAATCATGCCCGAATTGGCAAAGCGATGCGGTTTGCGGCCATGGAAAACCTTCCTTCCCTTCTCAGTAACCCTTCACACTTCCTGACCATATCCTGCTCGGTCATTGTGATTTTGCTACCTCTCCTAGACCTCCACACCTACGAGTGGGTTGACAAAACGCTGTCTCTGAGCATTGCGCTCTCCATGTTATTTCTCGGTTTCCACCTCGGTCGCAATGTTGGCTCAATGCTTCTCATGTCGCTTCCCTCAAAGTCTAGCTTAGACTTGACGGAAGCACTGAAGACAATTGAGAGCGACCCTGCAGTGCGAGCTGTAGAACAAGCCAAGTTCTGGCAAGCTCATTACGGAATGGGCATGGCGAATTTGCGGCTGAGGGTGGTTGGGAGCGAAGAGAGCCTGGTGAAGCTTCGAGAGAAGATCACGAGCATCATCCGCAACAAACTCAGTGGTGGATATGGTCTGGGAAGCAGCGGACAGAAATGGGAAGTTAGTGTACAATTCAAGGTCGAGGTTGACACCGCCATGAGTGCCAGCCACAGCCATTTCATGAGTCCATCCAGCTGGGTTGTAACATGACCTTGAGATGAGTGTCCTTCTAGAAGGGAGACGAATGCCCTTTTATGTACAAATATCCGCATGAATGAAATGATTGACAATTCCGAAACCTTGTCTTCGTCGTGCTTCCTCGTAGAGTTCATGTCGACACATTGCTGTACCTTTCTTGCTATGTGTGCCAGCATATGCTTGTGCTCGGTTGAACTTCAGGCGAGATAGAACGTCTCTCTGATGACTCTACTGAACGCGACTCCTTCGCATAATCGCAGATTCGTTAGTGCATCAATCGCCAGAGAAGCGGCGGCGAAGCCATGGTAGCGTCTTCGGAAGTTTGGTTGCTCGAACTCTCGTCGATGCTAGAGAACGCTGTGACTAGAGTCCATACACGGCGAGTCGATGAGCCGCCTACTCCAACTTCATTTTATCTCGCGCATCTTAACGGTCAACAGCGCCTGTCTGAGGATTGCGCCCTCCATCTTAGCTGCTTCAGTAGCGCCGACTTCATCGATCTTTTCCCGTACGCTCTTCAGCAGGGATTCAGCTTCCTCAGGAGAGGCCTTTCGCTGATGTCTCTTATTGGCAAACAGTATTTCCACCTTCTTGCCCTTGGTCAGGAAATCTTGCATCTGCCTCATCTTGAGCTGCAAGTCATTGGCACTAATGGCCCAGTTCAGTTCCAACTGCTTGGGTTTGCTGGCTTTCGCTGTTCGCTTGTGGTTCTTGAGTTGGTCTTCTTGGCGGTTGATTCTCTTGATCAGATCCGCACGTGTGACTATCTGCACGATTGGTATCTGTCCGTCCGCAGACTTGTTCACTTGTAGCACATACTGAGTGGAGCGGTCGATGGAGGCGAGGAGTCGGTACAGAGAAGTTGGTTCTGAAAGCTTTCCTTCGGCGTTCTTGAGCTGGACTTCTTGTGCAGAAATCCTGTTGTTTATTGGGAACTCGGCGATTTTGTCCTCAATCGTCTTGATCTCGATTTGACCTGCGACTCGTCGCGAGTCGAACGCAAGTCGCGGAACCGTGCTGGAGTATTCTCGAGAGGCACATTGTCTAGCAGGAACCGTGGCTCGCACCAACGGCCGAGCGGCTAGAAATAATAGAGATGGCCGCATCCAATAAACTGAGTATTGAGAAAGAATGTGAGTGCGCAGAGAAGGTGGTGAAAGCTATGCACATGCGTACTCGCACTTTGGCTGAACCCCAACTTTTTCCCTTGGTGCCGCAACCCCTTGGTACTTCCTGTTCCGCCTGCACTCGACAAAATTTCCAGAGTCCAATGTCAACTTCTCTCTTTGCCTCGCTCGTTGTATCCATTCCTCAAGTCCATGTCCTCTTCGCCGAAACCGGTTGACCGAGCTGGTATCTGGTCGTACATTCCTTTCAACTCCACACCTCGACGACGTTCCGTTAGTAGCGGCTTGCCTCGTTCGTCGGCCAACACCAGGCCTTGGGATCCATTCGACGCCAAAACAGATCGACACCTAGGTCCTGGCGGGAGCCCTCCTTCCATCCTGGAGTCCGTTCAAAAGGCCTGGGTGACTCAAAGTCGCCAGGCTAGGTATGTCAAGACTGGTGGCGTCCTCGCCCTGCTCTTCTTGATATATCTATTCTTGTCAGGAGGGAGCAGCAGTCCCCAGAATGTCTACACACCCTCCAATTCACCCACGACGAAATGTACGAAGCCTTACGACCCTTCGAAGCCACTTGTGCAGTATGCTATAATGATTGATGCTGGGAGTACTGGGAGTCGAATCCATGTGTACAAATTCAACAACTGTGGCCCGACGCCCGAGTTGGAAAAGGAGGAGTTTAAGATGACGGAGAAAAAGCCAGGTGGATCAGGTCTGAGCTCGTTCAAAACTGATGCTGAAGGCGCTGCAAAGAGCCTCGATCCTCTGATGGAGGTTGCCATGACCACGGTGCCCAACGAATACAAATCATGCACTCCCATCGCGGTCAAAGCGACAGCGGGTCTGCGTCTCCTGGGTGAGGAAATGAGTCACAAGATTCTGGAAGCCGTTCGCACACGCCTGGAGACGCAGTATCCATTTGCAGTCGTGTCCAGAGAGAAAGGCGGCGTGGAGATTATGAAGGGCGAAGACGAGGGTGTCTTTGCTTGGATCACGACAAACTACTTGCTGGGAAAGATCGGTGGCCCGGATGAAACTCCTACAGCTGCCGTCTTTGATTTGGGCGGGGGATCAACCCAGATCGTCTTCCAGCCGACTTTTAAGCAGAGTCCGCACGGAGGAATGCCCCCGAAGATGGAAGAGGGGGATCACAAGTACAAGCTGACATTCGGAGGTCGGGAGTTCGAGCTGTATCAGCACTCTCATCTCGGCTACGGACTCATGTCTGCTCGGAATGCGTTGCACCAGCTCGTCGTTGACCGCATGCACAAACAGAACCCTGACTCGAAAGCGTGGCTGTCAGGCCCCATTCCCAACAGCTGCATCACTCCTGGCTTCCAGAAGAAAGTCACAGTCGAGATGCCCAAAGACCATCCGCTCGCTGGTGAGCACGTTGTCACCATGGAAGGACCTCCGGATGCCATTCCTGCCCAATGTCGCGCCTTGGCCGAAGCAATTCTGTACAAAGATAAGGCTTGTACTTTGGCGCCCTGCTCCTTCAACGGCGTACACCAACCCTCTCTGGAAAAGACCTTTGCCAAGGAAGACGTCTACATCTTCTCTTACTTCTACGATCGCACGGCTGAACTGGGCATGCCCGAGTCGTTCACCCTGCGCGAACTTCACGATCTCACCGCAAAGGTGTGTGGAGGAGAGAAGACATGGGACGCGTTTGCGGGGATTGAGGATGCAGTGAAGAACCTGCGCGAGCGACAAGAGTCGTGTCTGGATTTGAATTTCATGTCTGCACTTCTTCATACAGGCTACGAGATGCCGATCGATCGTGAGGTCAAGATTGCGAAGAAAATCAAGGGTAATGAACTGGGATGGTGTCTGGGCGCCAGTCTGCCGCTACTTGAGAAAGAAAGCGGATGGGAATGTCGCATTCAGCAGATCTCATGAGATTGGAGAAATTAACGATCGTGGTGTTTCGAGATGAGTTTGAAAACTTGTTGCGAATATAATTTAGCATTCTTGTACCGGCCTGCCAGCAAGAACAGTGGATTTCCGGGACAGTGACTTAGATGTGGAAAAAAAAAAGTATGCATCGGTGGGGATCTCTATCGCCAGTAGCAGTGAAGTCGCTGAAGGGCATTACGATATCATGGCGCTGAGTTTCGATATTCAGATAGATGGCATTCCAGAAAGACGTGTCCGCAAAATGACCCATTCGGCTTACTGCGCTCTATCTTCTCAACATGAACCTGCCTTACGAGTCTACCGACGCCCGTCGCTGTCTAACCAATCTAAACATGAAACTAGAAGCCTCCTTTCCCCAATAACTCGTCACCAACTTCTTTGATGAGCGGTTCGCCCTTGAGATCATCCCGCCTACCCAGCTCCTTCAAGACATCCCGAAGATCCATAGCTCGACAGAGGTCCCACAGCATGTTCTCCGCTGGAGCAGAGTAGAGAAGCATTCCTAGAGCAAGGAGGAGTGCGTGCAATGTTTCCTTCAGAGTGCCGGCCGATGGCGACGTTGGTAGAGTCAGGGAAGACAAAGACGTAATGCTCTCGAGTAACGCCGCCGCAATATCATCGGTCCCGCCGACATCGTCTTGCTTCTCGCTTCCAGGAGAATTCTGAGCATGTAGCCGAGCATTGTGTCCGTAACTGGAGAGATTGTACACCAATGCCGCAGCGATGGATCTGGCATTTAGATGCGGGCTCAGCAGACATTGCGATGCGAGCATTTCGACGATTGTCTTTGTGTCCCCACCGGCTGCCGACGACGAAGAGATGGATTGAAAGACCTGCTCTTGGAAAATTGGCGACGAGAATAGATTGCACGCCAGCTGCAGACTGACGGATTGTATGTTGTACGGTGCGTTCGTGAAATCGCCATCACGAACCGTCCCGAGGAGAGTTGAAAGGGTGGCGGACTCGCGCTCAGTGGCGAGAAAACTCGACACGCGCGAGTCGACGGCCGCAACGCGCACGAGGTCGATGAGTGCGAAGTGTGCTTCCTTGGGCAGAGTTGGGAATGTCGACACCACGTGAGCGCTGAATTCGTGCAGGTCCGGCAGCGCAGCCTCGGTACGGCCTTTTGCCTCTCGGGTTCTGATGTAGCTGACGAGCTCCTGGACCGAAGCGGCGGTTGAAAAGCCGGGTCCAAGCTTAGCGAGCAATTTCTCTAGCGGAGGCGTACGTGTGTATAGAATAGGAGTATCGATCATACGGTCGAACGTTGGTAGGTGCAGCTTCGTGTGCTGGTGTCGAGGGCCTTTGGCCATCTGGAACAGGAGCCGCACTGTCCCCCGAAGTCGGTTGGGATCAGCACCGGCCCATTCGTCCTGCTTTTGCCCTCGTAGGAAGGTGATAAAGGTTGGTGTGGCACGAATATTGTACCGTTGAGCAACTGAATGTGCCGCAGGAGAAGCGGATATGTCAATCTTGATCAATTTGATGCCTGAAGAGGTTCCAGCTTCCATTGCCAGTTCATCATACGTAGGATAGGCGATCTTGCAAGGTGGACAGGTGGCAGAGGTGAAGAATATAACGGCGCAGGATGAGACGGCCGAGGAAAGGAGCTTGTCTAGTTCGCCTGGGGTGGTGATGTTGTGAACGTGGCCCGGGGTGTCCGAGAAAGGCTGCGAGTTGATTATCGCAGGCGGCGTGGTTTTCTGTACTGTGCCGTTAAAAATAGGAGGCTTCGACGTGCCGTTTTGGACGACCTGCGGCTTGGAAGTTGGATGTCTGCCTGTAGCATTTTGGCCGGCGACAGCGTCTGGGGCTTGAGTCATTGTCCTCATGGATTGGTCCAGTTGACCTCTCAACATCTGGCCCATTGGTGTCCTAAGGAATGTCTCTGGCAAATTTCTGATCTCGTCCGGGATACTCTTGCCTACCAAAAACATGGCCAGATCCTGGGAGAAATTGTTGCAGTTGTGCAAGAACAGGTCGTAGGACTCGGGCGTGTAAATCTGCTCGAGCGACTCAATGTACTCGTCTACCACGTCCACAGGGAGATCTGTCTTTCCCAGATTCACAACCTTCATGGGCTGGCCATGATGAGTGGAACCAGGTATCTTCCTGTGAATTCCTTGTCCAAAGAAGTATTCGATGTTGTTGAAGACGATTGCTGTGTGATAGATAGCGTCGATTTGGGTTCCGGTTAACATTTGCGAGTATTGCCGCGCCATGCCTCGTGAGAGGTCATAGACGTAGAGTTGAACATCCATGGTCGTTTTCGATCCAAGACGGATTCACGATTGCATTTTACGTTTGAGGAGAAAAGGTCGAGGTCGTTTGAGACGATAGAGAATGTCGACCTCGAATTCAGGCGGCAAATGGTACGTCCTCACTGCCGCTTACGGAATGTGGCGTCACCAAAAAGAGCGCGACTGTGAGCATCACCATTCTTCACCTTACACTGCTGTTGCTCCCGTGCATCCTTCCTTTCACCTTTTTCGATCAATCGTTACCAATATCAACCTCCATTTGCACTCGAGATATTTTGTGCGTGAGTCGGCATACAAGCTGTGGCGGATCAGATGTGAAGGCTTAGAATGGCGCCACGCAAATCCACAGCCAAGGGCAAAACCACAACAATATCGACATCAAATTCACGTCGATCAAAACTTGCAAAAGAGAACGACATTACTGCGCAGGAGGAGGCTGAAATCAAAGAAGCGTGGAATCTATTCCGACTGGAAGATGTGGATGGGTACGAAGAGGAGAAAGACGGCGTTCTCAGAACCAGCAACGTGCAACATGCTTTACGGTGATGTGCATTGCTCCCAGTTTGAACCTCACTGACTCTTTTCTACAGTGCCCAAGGCCTCGCTCCAAGCAATCAGTCTGAAATGCAAGAGTTCCTCGAGACTCTCGACCCAGAATCTGAGGGCTACGTGACCTATCCGCATTTCCTTGCCCTGTGTGCACTTCAACTGAAGTCAAAACCTGACGAGACAAAAGCGGAAGAAGTCGAGACTGCTTTCAACCTCTTCCATCCTAGTCTTGGCGCAGGTGGTGGGGAGCAAGTGATACGATTGCAGGATTTGCGTGCAGTGGCCATGGTACTGAAAGAGGAAGTCACGGACGACGTGCTCAAAGCTATGATCTTGGAGGCCAACGGAGGGAGAGGAGTGGGTTCTGGAGTCAACAAGGAGGATTTTCAAGCTATCTTGACCCGCGCAGGCGTTTTCAAATAGAATGGGAGGCTGATCGAGGGCGAGGGAGAATTATCAAATTCTGCGTTTCTGTCTCCACGGAAATCGAGCTGCGGCCAGGAATGAGACCGTAGCAGTAGATATCAGTGGAGGTCTCGCGACCAGGTAAATTCCCCATGATCGTAAGTCGAGACCAGATACTATTCTGGCTTCCCTGTCCACACTGGCTCGTTGTGATGTGAACGAAACGGCCAGCTCTAGCATAGATAGAAGCGGTGAGACATAATAAAGGTCTGCACATATCAAAGGGCATTCATTGCGAGAGTAGCAGTATGCATCAAATTCAAGTCTCATCATGGATCGCATTTCGCGCTTGAGAAAGTTGATGGCTGCAAGCAGTTGGTGGGCTTTGCAGAGAAGAAACTTGTACGTGTGCTTTGGAAAAGTTGAGATTCGAGCTCCCGAAAATATTTCGGTGATTAGGGAGGTTTGGCGACAACAGGCGGCCCGGCCCACCCTGGCACGCCAATTCTAGCCTAGCTTTGTCGTTTCCAAAAACACTCTAATGAATACGTCCTTTGAAGAGAGGCATGTTCCTTCCATTACTCGGCGCCATGGAAACTTGAAGTTATCCGCCCTCACACCTTGACGCGACAACTTGAAGCTTTGAATCTGAGCCAGCTCTTCCAAAAGTAGCATGCCGGCCATATACATTCACTTGCTCTCCGGTCCCAAGATGCCAGATACTATGGCGCTTATGATCCGATCATCGCACTGCACTTCCAACATTACCTGCTTCTGGCAGCATTCAACCAAGGGGCAGTGCTTACCTTGAAAAGTGAAGATTTGACTGCGCACGCAACAGCTGCTGACTGACGATAAGGCGATCTCATGCACTCTACCTGCCACTGTAAGTCTCTCATACGCAAAGCTCTTCTCAAACCAATCGAGACCCCCAAATGCTGGCGTTCTGCTTTGTTCTCGTGCTGTCACTCTTACTGATAGAGCCCGCCGTCTGCAGTAGACACAATTTCAACTATGACAATCAACAAGAAACTGTAGCCATGCCAGAGCGACCAGAGCTCCGCACCTATGATCTCCATTAGGCATTCACCGAAGCCTTGATGTTGGCCAGATGTGCTGCTATAAGTTTCGACGCCTGTGACGAGGTGAGCGTGCATTCAGTCTCAGCTTCCGTCCAGCAACTTTCCAAGTCGTCTTCACTTGCTAACTACGCCGACTCATAGGTCTTCCTCCGCTATACAAACCGTGGCAGGCCAGATTCGTGAAAAATGTGTTCCTGACCATCGCGAATCTACCTCTCGACCAAAACATCAACCCTGGAAGCCTTGAGAATTTCATTTTGGGTATGGGACAGCAGCGTAGTCCCAAATTCGAACTCCTGTTGGTTGCCATCAATGACAATAACGAACTGGGTGACTGGGTTGTAAGCTGTGACAAGGATGGAACACTCCAAGCATATTTGGGCCAGAAATATTTTCTCTTAGGAGATCGAGGCTACATGCCTATCTACGAACTTACTTTCACCTGCCCATCGCTTGGTCAGATTGAGAATCTTCCAGCTTGGGCAATAGATCCTAGGACAGGTGTGGTCGAGCTAGGTTACGGCTGTGATGGCTTCCTTGATCATGACAACGACTACATGATGAGTATCAGTGGCATCATCCTCCACCAACTGATACATTAGCCGTTCCCTCTACGTGGCATTGCCAACTACAATGATTACACCACGGCAGCACCTGATGGACCGAAGAAGATCCCGGACTGGGATGGCCCATCCCTGAAGACGGCTATGGCCCTTTCAACGCTTTCCTGATCAACAACCTTCCGGCCAATCAAGCTGGAGCTTTGTTCCCTTTTCTCAACAACGCCGACAGCCATTTCTATCACGCTCTATCAAACTGATGGTCTTGGAAGTGCCATCAACAACTTGTTCCACCAGTCAACGCTGACGACAACAATCGCCGTGCTTTTCCGAACTACAATTGAGGTTCTCCATCGATGTTTGAGTCAATTCCGTCGCGCACATTACCATCCACGCGACCAGTTGGTCATGGCTCGCTCGCTCGAGTCGGTTCCAACAGTGCCTACATTCCCTTTACAACTTGATCCGGCGAACCTTGCGGGCCCAAGGGTGCTCGTCTCCACGCTGGACGAAGCGATCGACGTGTGAAGTATTCAGAAGGCTGGGACTCGCTTGGTCGAGATTTGTGATTCCAACTAGCTGCATGGCTGTCCGAAGTTCTGCTTCAAGGACTGCCGCATATTAGCCAATGAACGCATTCGATTAGCTTCTTCGACTCACTTTGCACTGCATGTTTCACACCTTCTTCGCCATAAGCTAACGAGTACAAAAAGGGTCTTCCGAGACACACAGCACTCGCGCCGAGGCACATTGCTTTCAAGATTTCGGTGCCGCGCTGGATACCACCATCGATAAACACCTCTAGTCTGTCGAGAACCTCCGGACAAGAGGCATGAATCTCCAGCAGCGTGAGGATAGCTGGCTGAACCGTATCCAAGGCTCTTCCTCCATGATTTGAGATGTATATGCCAGAACAGCCATTCTCCAACGCTCGACGAGCATCAGCAGCACATTGAATGCCTTTGATAAAGATCGGCACACCTGTCCGCTCTCGGATCCATTCAATATCTTTCCATTTCAAGTCAGGATCTACAGCCGAATATACAGACTTCGGTATGGCTGGCTTTGACGACAATCGCGGGGGCTCTTTCTGTCGTTCATCGGCCAAAAACTTCACATAGCTCTGGCGTTTGGTCATGACAGGCAGATCTGCGGTGACAAGTATTGCTTGAGGACGCAGCTCACAGACGACGTCCAAGAGTTTCTCCAACTCGGACCGCTTGCTGTGGACATACAGCTGAAAGAAGAATGGGTGATTTTTCGGAAGTTGGCCAACGATCTCTTGGATGGGATAGGATGACATCGTGGGAATTATAATCGTGTTCCCACAAGCCGATAACCCTCTCGCCAATGCCAATTCTCCGTCTGGGTGTGCAAGCATTGCTGATGAGGTCGGAGCATTGAAGATGGGCGAGGCATACTTCTGACCAAGGATTCTGGTGCTGATGTCGACATTTGCAACACCAGTCAGCACCAAGGGGCGGAACAGGATTCGCTGATACCAATCTGCGTTGGCCTGTTTCGTGATACCCTTTTCCGTCGACCCAAAAATGTATGCGAATGATTTCGGCTTGAGCCTCTTCTCAGCTACTGGTTCGAAGTCGTCGATATTGATGATCGAGTCGAGACCTGGGACTGATTCTGTGAATCTGTCCTCAGTCACAGAATCGATGGACTTGAAGCCCTCTTCTTCCACAATACCCACCTGTTTCTCCCGACCAAGAAACTTCTCGACCAGTCCCGGGCTGTGCAGGTCATTGTACATCTCGCTTCCATCACGACCATAGTGCTGAATGATCACGTCTTCTCCTCCGGGATGTACGACGGCAAATCCACTGACGTCCCAGACCACACCGTTGAGCACGATCCAAGCGTCGTTATGCGAACAGTGGTCACTCACTTCTGCTGTAGATATTTTTCGGTTGCTCATGGTTGCACACGAGGACAAGCAGCAGGATCAAGCTGGCGATCGGAGGAGGAGAACTATTTCCACTGCTGCATCTGGCCAGTGTCAAATATTTGAAAGGGCGGACGTATACTTTGCGTTGAAGTCCGATAAGGACATAGAACTGGCTACCTGGATTGTCGCACAAATCCTTCGTCATCTATCGCATCCCTTCCCTTGGACGAGGACTCTCCTGGTCCATTCAGCCTTGGGACACCAGATCGATCAGTCTTGGAACTCAGATTTCTTCGGGTTAGACGACTTCCTGTCCCACCCCAGTCATTTTTTGACGTTGTGCGGTTGAATATTCCTACCAATGGCGTTCCAGAGACCATGGAGAGATTGCCTTTTGCTATCATACTCTTCGAGTCCCACCTTGGCTCGCTGGGGCTTATTAACTAGGGCACACTCCCTCGGCCGGTCCCACCAGTCCCCGCCATGGGAATTCCACTCCCTGCTCAATTACAGGCAGGAAACCCATAAGTGCCATATCGACTTGTTTCTATGGACAGTTGATGAAACATGGCTGTACCAGGGTGAACTTCTAACAGTCGCACTCGGCGCTTTAGGCGCCCCGCGCCGGGGCGAGTCGAACCCTAACTTGCCAGGGATATTCAGTCTAGCCAGCACTCAACGCACGCTAGATGCCTGCTAACAGCGAACTTGGTACTTTTGCCGTCTACAAGTACGACCTCTGCGCTGCCATTGCGCCTCAAAAAGCGCGGTGCCTCAATTCAAAAGCAATTGTACCATCATAGTCACAAATCATGCATCTCGGCCTCCAGCTCGATGTGGTCATAGTCCGACGATCTTGCATTCGGTCGCAACCAACAGCATCACAGTGTTTGACTCTGCCACCTCTGTTGACGTTATGGCATTCTTCATTTACAAGTGTCGCCAGCCTCAAGGCTGATCGTCTTGGCCCGCCGCCTTGCTTCTTGAAATGAGCGACGGACACGATCCAGAGACCTCAGCTTCGGCGCCAGTGCTCACTCCTGTTCCACCTACCCAGGTTCTCAGCATTCCGCCTCAACCTGTGTCACCAAATACCGAAGACCCTATTCCTGAGACACCGATTTCCTCAGCACCACCGCAGGAAACGTCTGCTCCGTCACAAACCTTGGTCGAAAAATCGTATCAAGAAGTTTCGCACCAGGCAACATGCCGGTCTTGGTCGCTGCGTCGGCGAACGCTTTTCGCTTTTGCAGGAATCTTCATCACCCTTTTCGCCTCTATCGAAGCTATCCTTGAGGTGTCTCGCAGAAACAATGGAATTGCGTACGTCGATGAGCACGCTTATTATCTCTGGACATATGGACCTGTTGCCGGTGTGTGGATTCACCCTAACCTTGCAGCAATTACTGACATTATGCAGTCTTGACTGTCATCCTCGCCTTTTGGTCCCGTGTCGAATATCGCTCGAAACAGTTGGCGCCATATATTCTCCTGGAGCAGAAACCCTCTTTGCTTGACAAGACTGTTCTTCTGGACTACATTTCTCCTATTGTCCCGGCTACAATCGTCACGGCAATACGTAATCGAGACGCACTGGTTGCTCTGGCTTCCACTTCATCGTTACTAGCCACACTCCTCCTTGTTGTCGCTACTGGCCTTCTTGGTTTGACAACGGTCAATATAGATAGGTCAAATGTGCCAATGACGACCTCTGATGCGTTTGCTAGTCACAATGTGTCTCTACCTGACCAAACCCAGTTGGCCTTCTATGTCTTTATCGCCATCCACAACCTGACCTTTCAGCTACCCCCGGGGACCACGTCAATGTTCGCTTATCAGTCATTCGGTATCGACACCTCCGCGAAAGCTGAAACTTTGAGTGCTGAGATCGATGGGTTCTTTGCCAATCTAACCTGCGAAACTGCTGTGCTCCATTTTGGCGGGTTATCCACGACTGTGGATGACAATCCCCAAGTTTTTGGCCTCGACATTAGTCTCGTCTCGAACGTTTCGATAAGCACAGGCGACTGTGAGGCAAACTTGACGCTAAGTATGGCGGAGGCAGAGCAGGCAGCGAAAACACAGACCATTGGGGTATTTGAGAAGGTCAAATGCAATGGCCTCGGGGACGGCAAAGACGCCCAAAGGATTGCGATATACACCATGGACCTCATGATCAATGACACCATGATCAGTTCATCCTCATCCTCAAATGACACCCTAACAACGAAGGAATTCAGTATACCGCGCTCAACTCAGTTATTGTGTAGACCGTCGTACAGCCTGCCTCGACTGAGCGCGACAATTGATCGCGTGAGCAGCATCAATATCGCCGCTAGCTTAGCCGCGACTTCTCAGGAGTCGTCAAATGGCATAATCGGCGGCATCGACGTATGGGATTTGGTTGATTTGATACTAGATTCGCTGTCACACATGACCGGTTTGGTTCAAAATACCTTCTGGAGCCCCGAATTCCTGCTCGCCCGACAAGCCCGTCCGGATCTTACGGACGACGACATGTTTGAGCAGTCCAACTTGGAGACGTTGCTGCCTTCATTCTTCAGTTTCGTCTCGGCCCAAATTGCAAAGGAGCATTTGATGGAACCCTCGCAGCTAGCTATCGTTGGTTCCACAAGTACTCCACGAACTCGTCTGATTGTTTTATCCCTCTCAGCCCGAATCATGGAAGCTGCCCTGATCGTTCTGACAATATTTGCAATTGCTATGGCTACATTATGCCGGCGGGAGTATTTGATACCATGTGATCCAGGATCAATTGCAGGAAGCGCTGCAGTGTTGTCTACCGACGAACAACTCCTCGATCACTCAACGCAGATAGCTGCTGCGAAGGACACAAACTTGCCCAGTCCATCATGGCAACCCTTGCCCTTGAGAGCTGTGCCTCGCAGTCTTGGCTTGATTGCTGTAGTTTCCGTCTTCATTGTCTTAGAGGTTCTACTGCAAGTATCCCAGAAGCACAATGGGATTGCCACTGTTGACTTGAGCCAGTATATTCACTACACTTGGCTCTATATCCCTGCATCTGTGATGGTCCTCGTCAAACTTTTCTCACAGTCCCTTGACTTCAATACCAGGCTGTTAGCTCCTTTTGCAAGACTACGCGGTGGTGGAACATACAGGAATGCTCTGAACGTCAACTATTTGAAGCAGCTTGCGCCTGCGGCGCTCATTTCCTCGGTCAGACTTGGTCAATTTGCTGTGACTGGGACCACTTTCATGGCACTGATCGGCGGATTTTTGACCATCATTGTTAGCGGAGTGTACGACACTGTGCAGGTGCCAACTTTGGGATCGATTGAAGTGCAAACCCAAGACTCGTTTCGCGGATTCCCAAATCTCTCTCTTGACGCTAATCAAAATGATGAAGCAGGAATGTTCGCTGGTCTTATACTCGAGACCAATCTGTCCTATCCGCAATGGACCTATGAAGAACTTGTCTTCCCCAAACTTGACATTTTACACGATTCAGAAGATGAGACTAATGGCAAGTTCGTCGACATAACGATCCCCAGCCTACGCGCCAACCTGGTGTGCCGGCATCTGCTTGGTTTGGACCAGATCTCTGCCTCATTCAACTGGACGGATGGATTCCTGGATATAATCAAACCCGACGCTCTTTCAGGCTACAGCTTTTCCGATGCTCTATCAAATGAATACCTTTTTGGTTCCCCTCAGTTGAATGCCGATGACTCCTTCGCTTGGGCCATATGGCAAGGAAATGGCAACGGCTTGGACGACCCGCCAGAGTTTGTTTATGTCTGGGGCTCTTTATCGAGCCGCAAAATCCACAACATCGTCATTCTTATGTGCAACGAGAATATACACACTGTTCAGGTCAATGCACGATTTTCACTTCTAGATTTCATCATCGACAAGAGTCGGCCGCTAGCTCCAATTGAAAACAGCTCCACTTGGTTCTCCGACGTATTCCCCTTGGAACCGTACACTGGCTTGCCCATTCCCGCATATTCGCCTTTCGCGAATGACGAATTTTTCTCAACTTTAGTCGATGGTGAAGGAGGTATTCCGTTTTCCCATATTGGAGACCCTTCCAAGATCGATGCCATTGTGGACGAGATCAAACATCTCCATCGAATCACGCGAGCTCAACAGTACAACCTCGTGCTTCGCCAGCCTCCACCTCAAAACGAAAGTCTTGCGAGCCGTCGATATTCAGGAGTTGTGACGAACAGTCGGAACAGACTCGTCCAGCATGCTGTTTCGACACGAATCTTGGAAGCGATGCTGCTCGCCATGCTCTTACTAGGACTTGCTTCTGCTTTCATGATGGACACCCGGCATGTTCTACTCGAAAATCCCTGCAGTATCAGTGCCATGGCGCGACTGCTGGCGGATTCAGACCTTCTGTCACCTAACTCGACCAAGCCTGAGTTGGGAACTCAAAGCCAGTTGAATGCAATTTCCAGCAAACGGAGAGAATCTGATCGGCAAAAATTCCAGCTTGGCTTCTTTGACAGCAAGACATCGCACACATTCGTCGGCGATCACGCCACATTGACTCCAGGAGAGATTTCAGTCAACCTACAGAACAAAAAGCCATTGAAAGTGTTCACAATACGTGCTATGGATATCGTGGGATTACCGGCTACACCAAAGCTTGATTCATCTGCGGTTCTAAACACTTCTGCTACTGCGATGGGCAGATACCTTCCGCTGGCGAGGGACGACATCGAGGATGCTTTCACATCGAGTAATTCAGTAGAGCGCACAGACCCAATTGAGCAGACACTGACTTCCACCGACACAACAGGAGCAATGAGATCCAGTGAAGAATTAAGCGCAGCAAGAGGACAAGGAACCCAGTTATCAGTCAGGGCCAGGACAACATAATGAGACTATGGCAAATTTCTAGACTGTCGAGGTGTCGAGGAGCACCACCTTTTTTCGACAAGAATTCTGTTTCCGAACGTCTGTTAATCCAATGTTGACTGCTGGTGGCCATCCACATTCCATTGACAGCATTCTCTTGAATGTTGTCGGCCCAAAGTCGCTTGAAGAATGTGGAGTTACCCACTTTGAATGGCAAAAATCCGAGCCCCATTGCAGAGCTTACTACATTATATAAATGTGATTCGAGTCTAGTCGGTACGTCCGGTGGACTTTCGGTTCTCTTCCCACAATATATTTTACTACGATCAAGGCTAAAGCCTTGAAACCTCTCTGCCATGAAGACATTTGGAAACGAAAATCAAGTTCCCGATGATGTGGACTATACCAATTTCCCTCAAAAGTTCAGCAGATACAGCCACGCCGAGCAGCAGACGGGTCGAATCAAGGAGCTCTGCTGGGTCTGTGGATGGACGTCAGGCAACCAAGCGTATAGTTCGTACGGATCCCGGGTCAGAGTGTTGCACACCACCATAGGCAACAATGCCTTATGGTCCATTGGAACTCGATGGCAGGTCCGGGACTTTGTAAACGACCGCTTTCTTGGAAACAACTATATCACCCTGAAATTCCTCCTCAGGCAACCTCAGTTGACTATTCCTCTTCCACGCAAAATACGAAGCCTCAGTCAGCCGGGAGATCCCATATATTTCAGTCTAGAGTCACGAGTCCCGGGCGACACACTTGATAAAATTTAGAACGGCCTTTCCAAGGAGGAAAGGGCCAGTTACAGTCGTCAGTTGGTGGACATCCTGAAACAATTACGCAAGTTCACGGCATCCCGACCGCAAAAGGTCGATGGGAGCCAGCTCGACGATCTCGTCATCGGCAGGTGTTACAGCTCACGCCCTGGGAATTGTTTCAAGATCCCGTACAATACCGACGAGTGGCTAGACGAGCTTGGAGTGGACCTGCGAATGGGCCTCGCGAGTGACCACGAAACCGTCGACCCAGCGGTCATCGAAGCCAAATTCCAAGAGATCAAATCTAAGTTTCCACATGGAGGTCCGTATGTGCTTACTTACAAAGACCTCAACATGGCGAATATTATGGTTCAGGATGGCAAAATCCAAGGCATTATCGATTGGGAACAAGCGGGATACTACCCTTGGTGGGTAGAGAGGTACGCCACGGATGAATGCGGCTGGTGCGACCCTGACCTGTTCGACCCGGTTTGGGAGGCGCTGATGCCGGAATACGACCACGAGAAATGGTATGAGTTTTACCGCGACAGGATCCTCCCAGTACAAAGAGCCTTCAATTGTTGTTCCCACACCCACGACCCCGCCGATGGACGAAAGTGGTGTTGGCCCAAACCTGTTTTCTGCAACTGTTGCCCGGAAAAGACAAAATCTAGAGTTGAAAAGGTCTATTGGGGTCAGCCGGTCTCTTGTCGCATCACGTCACAGAACGAGAAAGAGATGGCTCTTCTCCAGACGTACGAGAGGAAAGATCCGTGGGCTTCGAGCGATGAAGACCAAGACACGCCCGTAGTGACAGGAGTCACCGAGGATTGATATGGCGAACTAGTTTGCTTGTTACGAGCGAAGTCTAGTCCAGACATTAGATACAAGCCTAATTGTAACCCTTCTCCCACTTCGCCACTTCTTCCTTGAACATCCTTTAATATCTCCGACCATCTCCAATTCACTGCCTAGTGGTAAGGCATGTGTTCCCTGCAAGATCTGGTCTGGCTTCACCTGTTCCAAAACCATGATATAAAGGCGAATGTCTACAAAACTTCTACTTTGCCTTTCGTCCACATTCCATGCACCCACCATGGGAAGCAGCCATGTTTTTGCATGATGAATTCCAGTTTCGCTGGCGTTATCTTAGACACGTTGCCGCCAACCCTGAACGGAGTTAATTTTTCTGTGACTGCCGGGTAGATGATACAGGTTTTGATCTGGCTTACCGTAGAATGGGTGTCCAAGTCCATGATTTGATTGACATGGTTCCAGAATACTTGATTCGCGCCCGTTTGATTGACCCATTTGACGACACTCAGATATTCGGTTCGGCCAGCCGCTAGGTCATGGCCGTCAACGGTAAAGGACTTTTCCACGCTTGGGCTCTTGAGGATGATCACTGCTGGGCATCTCTTTCCAGTCCGGCTAAGCACTTTCTTGTGGTGCGGAGAGTCGTACCCAGCGCCGATTTTGATGACCGCTCTCTCCAGACTATCCAGCATCTTGAGGGCCAGGAAAAGGTGAGAAGCGGCATGGCTGCTGATGTCTTTGGTGAAGGGGTCAAATGTTGTGATGTCCCATCTAAGTAGGGCCCGGTTCTCTTGATGCTTGGTGGAATTCAACTGGGTTTGGAGGCCTCGGGTTGGCACCGCCAGTCCTTTGCAACCTCCACAAATAGACATGTAAGAAGGATTTGCGTATCCGCAGAGCCAACAGAAATTTGCGAGCTCTTGTTGTTGCAGAGATAAGGCCATGCGGGCGACGATGTGCTGGAAATTGTGCAAAGGCTTCGAAAGCTCAAGAGACGGACGTTTGATGGTCTTCAGGTGATTTACAGGGCCGTAGATGAAAGTTGATGTCTTTCCATCTTGTTTACATGTCTAGAGTGCGCTGTGGGCAACTTGATCCTTCGGCGCCGTGCAACCTGTTCTTTGTTTTTGTTTTGTGATTGCTCCTCATCAGCGCTCGCGTCCCGTTATGCAGGCTGGACAACTTTGTCTCAAACTCATCATGAGAGACAATGGACTCATATTGACAAAGAGGTCAAAACGAGACTCAGCCCTCTGCTTCAACGATTCTAACACCTGTCTCTTTTTCATTTCCGAACGCCCCTGGCCGTTGAGAAAGACAAAAAGGTAACAACGACGTGGAAATTGAAGTCTCGGGATCTTTCATGTCTCAGAACACAACACATCTTAATCGATGCTAGAGCTTAAGGGTCATCTGTGAGCATATCGCGGTAAGGAGGAGCCAAACTGAAATCACAATGTAAGCCTGCGGCCACATAACTTTTCACATCGGCATCTCCTTTGCTTAACTTGTAAAGCGCCAGGACAACCATCAACGGCGGGTGTCTCGACGCAGCTCTTCTCTTCTTAAGCATCAGCCAAGCCGCACTGAAAGACAAAATTGCTTCTTATCTCTCTCCTTTCCGCTGCGCCGGGAAAAGGTCGATCTTTCTGCAGTCTTTCGACCGAAATGTAGATGCTCTCATCGACGCCGACATTGTGCCGCTACTGGCCCGTGACCCTTGTTGTCGCAATCTAGACTCGCATAACATCCCAGCTGGGCGCGAGTTCGTGGCCCGAGGGCAATACAGACGTCGCTTTTCCTCACTGTTGACGACGGTGCGATGAGCCCCGGATCTTCGTCTTCTCGTGTAGGCGCAGGCGGGGTGTGCAAATGCGTGGTCGGAGTGGAGGAATTCTGGTGTATAGACGCTTGCATAGAAGCGGAGGTGGATTGTCTTGTTCGATGGTGGCGACGACGAAGCTAGTTCATGGCCACCTATTGAGAATGAGGACAATTGGACCCGCAATCGAAACAGCAGGGAGTCCCTTAGGTCGTGGCGCAGTCTGAACGGAAACGCATTGATCGGGACGTAGTCAAAACGAAAACGGCTTGCAGCATCCTTCAGACAATATCTTGCGAATCCATCTTCCAGATTTCCACATGTTGGACATCCTTCTGTTCAATCCTCTTCAACTTTCGCTTGTACACGACTCGCTCCTCCCTGGTCTCAGTGCTCATCCTGTCCTCCTCATCAAAGCCTTCGTCGCTCTCACCTGTCCCCCTAGACACGATCTCCTCCACCACAGAGCCAACCTCCCAAACCTTCCACCCCAGCCCAATATACTTCAATTTGGGGAAGTCTGCCCCGGGCGACGAGGGGATCGAGCCACCTGACCCGCTCTGGTGCGCCAGAGTGCTCGCCATCTTCTGCTCATGCACGCAATCCTCCATATCGACGAACTTCTCATGCTTGTCCTGAAGGTGTTTCTCTTCTTCGTTGGGTTGTTGACCACCTCCAGGTGATAGGATCCTGATGGCCCACAGCTCAGTGAGGAAAGGGACCAGTAGGCGCAGGACTTCCATCTCCGATTGGCCCATACATTCGATCGCCATGGCGAGCTGTGTCAGATTGGGACACGACCGAATTAGTCGGGCTGTGATGGAGGTGGGCAAGGGCCAGCGAGCCGGGAGGATGAGATGTTTGAGAGTGGGTCCGCAGACGTTGCAAATGTTGTCCAGGTAGAGGTCGCGAAGGGAGAGAGATGCGGCCTTGGAGGCGGACATTGCGCGTACCGGCGTGCCTCTCGCCGAAGAAGACTGACCACCGGTACTCGACTTAGGGTACGGCGATTCTTCCGTCGATTCTGGGGAGAAGTCGCTGGCACTTGCTGCCACCCCGTTCTGTCCTTTAGGGCAGTAGCGGGCATTGACGAGATACAATCGCTCCAACCCGGCCATCTTGGCCAGCTCTTGTGCATGTCTCCTGTGGATCTGATCCAACCTCATGCTCTTGGGACTCGGTTGGGCATCAGCCGGCTTGGTGATCATCAGCCAAGTCCGGTCGATGAAGTGCGTCGCTCTGACCGCGCCGGACTGGCTGTCCATCACGGGCGCATCTTCATCCACACCGAAGGTATTCAGCGTCGTAAAGCTTTCAATCACACTAGAGTCAATGGCTTCGAGGCAGTCGGAGGGATCGGCGCCATTGAACAAGTTGTAGATGCCAATGCTTTTGAGGCGAAGCCGTTTTTTCGCAGAAATGTTCTTCCGGAAGATGTATGTGAGGTTGACGGATGGTTCGCCTTGGTCGCGCATGCGCGGGGAAAAATGCATTATCAGATGGCGCAGCTGTGTGGCACCCAGGAGGAGATTGGACAGGTCGTCTGGAAAACAAAGAGGATCGTAGTGTGTAAACGTCAACGATTTGAGGTTCGGCATGGGCGGGACGTCGTACGCCGGCTGGATGGCACGGTTTTGGGGCAACCGAAGCCACAAGGACTCCAAGCGAGAGATTTTGACCAGGCCAGTGTAGACGTTTGGTTGGATCCGAGCATCGAGGTCCCAACGGAAGCTCTCGAGGTGGGAGCATTGGTCCAGGGCGGCGCGGACGGCGATGTTCAGCATCATGATGCTTTCTGGGACACGGCCGACTCGCGCAGACTCGACCAGATCTGCGGCCGCAAATCCCCCCTCTAGACCCAGTGATCGCACCAAGCTCGCCACGTTCCGTGTTACCAGAGCATTCAGACCCATGGAAAAGGGACTCGCACTTCCCATCCCCTCCGGCACATCGTCATTGTAGCGGATGGTAGTATAAGATTTCAGTGTGACATTTTTCCAAAGATGCGGTAACGTCATGTACCACAGCACGCGGGAGGTGCGGCACAGGCGTGCGAGAGAAGCGACATCGTCGTCAAGGAAGGATATAATGTGGGCAACCGTGGTCAAGGGCAGTTGGGCAACGCCAAACGCGCCGTGAGATTCAGGGCCGTTTCCATAGAGGTGGCTGGCGCGGAAGGTCATAATGCGACTTCATCAGGATGGAGAGGCAGTCTTGGAATAGGCTGACAGACCCCGTGAGAGGGCCAAAGCGACTTCAGTGCATTTGCAGTTGAATGTACAGTCTTATTTCTGGGGCACATGCTCCATCAGGCAGAATAATTTGACGCGGAGGTGCGGAGACGTGGAGCATATTTCGAGCATATGTCTAACACTGAATGTTCCGCAGTAGGACATTCTACTGATTACAGCGTCAGAAGGCGCAGAACAACTTGTCAGTCATAGAAATGTATTTGATGCTAAATCAACTGGGTCGTCACTTTTATAAACAAAAACTATTTAAGGCGGGGGCGACCTCGTGCCTCCCGTGTCTCTTCCATCACTATCTGGGATGGGTGTTGGAGTTTCTGGCAAAGTCTGGCCACGCTCATGAGTAACCGGAGTGGTTGGCTCATTAGGCGGGTAAGGCCGCACAGCACTGGAAGTAGGAGGTCCCTCTGTCGTGGATACGTCGGCTTCGTTCTCAGACGGAACAGGTGCAACTGCAGTAGAGCTATTAGCCGTTGTCGGCGTTCGTGGAACCACAACTTCACTCCCAGTCTCACTCGTAGTATCTTCTGCAATCGGTGTGATCATCCGGGGCCGAGTGTACGTTCCTGGTCTAGGGGATGATGCGTACGACACGTCTCCGAGTCGACTTGGTCGCCTCTCACTTTCGGAAATCGTCAAAGAGCCTCTGGGGGTAAAAATTGGTTGAGGGGGAGGAACCTGTTGGCGTAGAGCTGCGGCGTCCGGTCGCTGGACGGTCGAGCCAGGCTGAGAGTTTGCCGCATCATCAGGGGACCAGGTTCGACCATTCGTGGGTGCTGGAATGATGACCACAGAGTCATGTTGCGACCTCGACGTATCCAAGTTTGTTGCGCCTGCAGTATCTTCTTCGCCTGGCCCATTTTCAATGTCGTCAGGAGACCAGGTTCGCTGATTCCCCTTTGGAGCTGGAATGATCGTGACAGGAAGGGCTGCGGCTGGGACATTGCCACGATTGGCAAGTCGCTCTTTTTGCGCGGATGCAAATGCTCCAATGCGATCGCGGATGGTCAAGGTTCGATCGATAGGTGACCGACGAACACCACTTGCCTTTTGAGCATCAGCCACTTCCGCTGGTGGCTCAGACCGTCGTCTTTTAAACGGATTTTGGACTGCATGCCATATATTACGTCCTTGAGGGGCTGCTGTGGTTCGATTCATGTTCTGTACCATGATCTCCTTATCTGCGTTTTCTTGAGAAAATCCAGAGTCGCCAGACGCTTTGGGTCCGTCGGCAGAGACAGGCTCTTCTAGGCCTGAGGGTATTTCGGGCTGAGGAGGCGATGGACTGGTCAAGTTATGATACCGAACAGCGTAGACAGTACTAGTGGCGCTCCCCGTATCGCTCCTGCTAGGTGGCACCAAGATGTGTTGAGGTGCTGGAGCATTTGGATCACGGACTGGTAGACCAACTGTGTCCATGGCATCTGCCCCCGTGGCAATGCCATCTGGTGGTGGTCTCCTTCTTCGTTTTCGGAGAGGAAGTCGAACTCGGAAGAGACGGTACTGAGACATGACGGTGTCGCCCACGCCCTTGACAATGCTGCCATCGTGATCGGATCTTGGGCCGGGCCCTCGCCAACTGGCATCCTCTGATGGAGTCATATTCAGCATCTCATCCCCGTCAAAGATCTCTCGTCCGAGAATTCCATCTTTGCGCTCATCTCGCTCCAGAGATTCGATCCTTTCCACCCACTCCCAGACAACCACACTTGCAGCCGCAGCACCAACCCAACGTATGTAGTCTCCCCATCCTGCTAGGTCGGGCTGTGCGATGTCCAGAATGAAGAAAACCACAGGTATCATGACGGATATCAACGACAGCAGCGCAACCAAACAAATATTCTTCATCTTGGGGTGCCAGAACGCGAATCTTCTCTTGCTAAGGCAGTAGTAGACCACGCAAGACGCGTATATGAGTGAGATTGCGAGTTCGAACAAATAATCCAGTGCCGGGATTGCGTCAGAGAAGCTTCTCGGTCGAGTTCTTGGACCTGTGTTGACAAAAGAGTTCAAGATACTGAAAATCGTGTCGGAGGAGACCATGGCGAATCCAAGCCACTTGATGGCGACTTTCTCCTTATGCCGAGGGAATAGTCGGATCAGTGTTTGCACCTGCGCCAGCCATAGGAAAGTGTCGGATATGACTCTGATAATCCTTATTTCAAGGCTATCCACCACATTGTCCACGAGCTGACTTGAATCGATGTATCCTTGGTTATATTGCCTCTCCGCGACGTTGAAAGTATCGGCGGTAGCAATAGTCAGGGAAATTGCCACGGTTACGGTAGCAATCTTCTGAAGTAGTGGTCGTCGCCCGATGCCGACTATTGATGATGATCCGTACGATGATGGGATCACGCCACGACGGCCCAAAAACCGGGCTCCCCCTCCTGGGCCACCCACATAGAATGTCCTTGGGGTGATGAAGATGAGAATGACAAGAATGTAACTGATAACGGTGGCCGTTGCCAGGGCGAAAATCTGGGGAGAGATCGAGGCATAGAAAGGGTTCGAAAAGCCGATAACAGATGAGTTCCCGGTAGTATCGGGACTGAGGATCGCAGGCGGATTCTCGCATGGTAATTTGAAGGTGACTCTAGCAGAAAGCGTGGTCGTAGTATCGTCCGCGAAGATGAAGATGCCTATATCTTGAGTCAACAGCAGTCTCTACAGTCGAAAACCTCTCATTGCGCACCTCCACTGGGCAGAATCAAAGGCGTACACCAGACGCCATGAGTGGTATGGGTCGCGGTCGCACCCTGAGTGCTTAACTGGCCCCATAGTTGGCGAACAGAGATTGAAGCATCGCCGGACATGCCTCGACTACCGTTGCGATTGTACAGCACCAGCAAACGATCTTCGGGACCTCATTGTAGAAGTTACCCGAGACTCACGAGAGCCACAGACTGCCAGGGACGCGTGGCAGACCTGTCATGCGAGCAGGGGAAAGCTCTATATTTTGGACGAATATTTGACGTGTAGAGGTGGAATGAATAAATAGCGGGCGACGTGTGAGAAATACTTGTGGTGTCAGTGTGTGAGAAGAGCAAAGATTCGAGAAGGGCACACAGCGGTGGTGAGGGAGCAGTCGTGGGTTGGGTGCGCACTGGCTCTGCGCAGCTGCGGGTGCGAATCATGGAAGTTGCGGGGCGAGAGGAAAGGATACAAGTGGCTCAGTGGCCGCCCGAAGATTCTTTCTCGGTTACTTAGTCACACATGCAGCGTCGGATAATGGATTTCCACGGCCTGGGCCACCTACGGATTCCCTATGGATTCGCCCGAAGGGGCCCCAAGCCACGGATCGCTCGACCCCGTGGGAACGTCTGCTTCCTCGTTACATCCCCAGGGTTGTCATCGTCCGCTGTTGTCATTCACCACTGCTGTCATGAAAATCGTCACGCGTAGGCAACTATTACTATGAAATCCCAAATCTGAATCGTCCAAGTCCGATGCTCATTCACCTCAGGTATTGTATCCAAATGTCTGGTTACCACTCCACTGCATCTGGCTGTAGTTCCGGTTAGTGATGGCCTCCAGCAGATCTCGACCTCCCAAAGTCGGACCAATACCTCCGAATCCTTGATCAACCGTGGCTTCCTCGCTCCCCCAAAGATTGTCAAGAGGAAGTGCAAGCCAGTCCCCGGCGGCAAGGTCAGCCATTGCTGAGCCCATATTGTCGTCCTCTGGTAGAGGGAAATCCATGTCGTTGTCCCCAAAGTTGGGAGGTGGGACGAACGTTTGTGAATTAAGATCCGCCATAGATCGTGCCTGAATTCCTGCAAGAGGATCCGGTCCTGTGCCATAGTACTCAAGTTTTGGTTGCAAAGAGTGCGTGGGAGCATGCTGCTGCACATGTTGATCATGACCGCCATCATGCCCGTGCTGAGGACTTGGGGGACCGGATTGCTCTCGACTTGGACCGGCAGATCCAGTGCCAGGGATTTGAACTCGAATCAACGTCTGCTTCACGTTGCGCACTATGTTTTGCACCAGTCGAGAGGTCGATGCGGCCAAGTGAACGTCATCGACCACTTGGTGAGATAAAAGCTCTGTAATCTTGTCCAGTCGCTGGAGACATTTGCGTACTACCCCTTCGTGAGTACCTAAGCTGAAACGCTGTGATCATGAATCAGTAGAAGAAACTGGCGAGCAGGACATGTGACTTACCTTCAGAGTAAACATCATTCCAGACAAACTGCGCAGATACGTGCGCACTGGGGCATTCCTCAGAAAGCCCAGGCCGTGGACGCCATCGATAACGAGATCCAAGATATTCAACGCAGCTTCAGTCACCTCGTCGATGAAGGGTTTGTTTTCTTCCGAGATTCTGGCCAGGGTTGCTCTTTGCATCGTCGCGCCGCCTTCCACCCAAGATTCTACCACTTTCTGAAGGCCCAGTGAGTTGATGTAAAGTCGGGCATACTCATACTCCATGAGGAGGATGTATCGCATGACTGGCTGGACGTGAGACTTGGACTTCTCAAAGTCCCTCTTCCACTCGTGGAGCAAGGGCATGAAAGTGGCGATGGAATCTTTGTATCGTCCGCTGGCCGTAAGTTCTTTGGTGTACTTGTGAGACGAAAAGATTTCAACATTGGCCCGGTTCATAATTCTAGCAATGTGCAGCCAACAGCCCTGCATCACCTCGGCTGGGTGCTCGCGCCTTCTGGCAGTCTTCTCCCAAATCTTGTCGGTTTCCCATTGTGCGACATTGAGAGATGACTGGATGCCCATTCGGCCGCTAGTCTGGGCGACGTAGACGAGAAGTAGATGTCGCACGCGTCGCTGACGTGCACAATCAGACTCGGGTCCGTGATCGAAGTTACAATTGAAGTGGTTCGTATCGAAGACCCCAAGTTCAAAAGCCAGACTTTGAGCCAGCCCCAGAATCATCCACGACATCTTGTCAGATCTCCAGGCCGGTTCCAGCCAGCTCGCATAAGGGGCGTTTTCGTAGTCTCGGACGCTGTACCGGCCCTCTGGCTGTTTGTCGGGTTTTACGTACACATCCGTGGGGACCAACAAGCTGCGGTCAAGAAGGCCATTCTCTTCATCTCCAGGCGGGAAATGTAGAGCTCGTGGCTGCCAGTCGGTCAGTAGCAAGAGCGCCTCGATGGTTCCCAAAGTCCGCAGGCTACCTTGCCAGGTAATCTGACCACTGTTCGTTTCCTGGATCTTTGCAGCACTTCCGCCACCACAAAAGCCTCCGCCAAATTGTTCCTGGCCCCAGAGAAGTCGTTCCACTTGGCGGCGCAAATGAGTCCACAGCTTATCGTGAATTTGGTATGAACGAGAGACGGCAGCATTTCCTGACAGTGGCATATGTCGTGAGGCAATCGCTAGGATTGCCAGAGCGAGGATGGGTTCGTCTGCCAGAAGCGCGTCGTGTTTAACTGGCGATCTGAAATCGGGAAAGACAACAGGAGTCATTGGAGCCAGTTTGTCGTAGAAATATTCCACGTATTGCATGGCCTCCCAAGCTGTGAACCATCCATTCCGCACAAAGCGCATCTGCGACCATGTCTTCATTCCAGCTTCTTGTTCGGCTTGCTCTGCCGGCGAGAGACCGACTGCACTAGGCTCTTCAGGACCGCCATGGCCCAAACTCGTGATGGTCTTCTTCCGCGCGCCACGGTCAGACAGTGGGCTCCCCTTGTCACCTGGCGTGGCATTCTCGAAGACAGTCACCGCATCAACTAAAGCCATGAGACTGTCTTGAGCCGTGGACACTTGAGCACCTAAAGTGGCAGCAGCGATCTGGCTATGCAGTTGGACATCAGAGCTAGGCTTGCTACTTTTGGAAGTGGGGTACATCGACGAAGAGATGTGGGCGCGATGAGGCTCGTCGCGAGGTTGCGAAGTCAATGAGGCTCGGGAGGTGTGTGGTGTATGAGGAGACCAAGACTGTCGTGCTAAGCCGTTTGTCGCACTCAATGCAGAGCCAGAGCCAGTGTGTGTGTGCGTCGAGGATGGCGCCTCATTGTTTTCAGGCAGATTCGAGACATCCCTCGCACTTCCATCAAGTCTCCTCTGCTTCTTCCTTGTCGGAGCGAATTCGCATATAAGACGTTCTCGAAGGCATCGTTTGCAGGGAGGCTGGCCCGGTTCATCAACGCCTATAAGATCACGTCATTAGTGACAGGATCAAGGGGTCAGGCTTGTGTTACTTGCTCCCTAGATCACATTTGACCTTCCTCGCACGGCACCCGTCGCATGCTTGATAGCCTCGGCGATGAGGCTTTCCTTGGGCACCATTGCCATCACCGGGCTCTGGAGAGGAGCTTTCCTTGAAATGGTGCGCATTGGACAAGTTGTTGGTTGAATACTGTTGGTGGCCATTGTAAGCCATCGCAGGCCAGGTCTCGGGTGGAGATTTGACAGTAGGTTGGAATGTTTGTGAGTTCGTGACGCCGAAATAACCGTCTTGCTTGAATGCGGGTGGAGGAGGCCCAGATAAGCCAGCCAGGCCAGCCCCAGGCTGCGGTGCTTGTGCTATTGGCGGAGGCTGACCAGCGCCAATCAGATTTGGGACTGGTGACGAACCGTGACCCATGCCAGGCTTGCCAGGCTTGCCAGGATCAGCCGTACGGGTCCCAATGGTCTGGAAATTGTACTGATTCATCTCTACTCCCTGCCAGGGCCAGTCGACTGCTCGTAGATCGGCTGCTTCAAGCTCTCGCTGAGACCTATTTAAATACTGCCTGCGCATACGAGTATTCACTGCCAAATGGTACGCACATGCTCATCACGATACCACTTAACACCAATCCACGTGGACAAGTGTCACCTACAGTCCTGGTGTTTCACATTCGACAGTTCAATATGTCCAATGAGGTTAGAATTGAAACGACGGGAATAGAAGCAGAATTAATCAAAGGCGGGATTTGGAAGTGAATATTTTCTTTTGTTGAAATTATTGCTACCGATTCGAAGGGCGGGCGGCGCCTTGTCGGTAGGGTAAGGTCTTCGTGGGTGATGTTGTTACAAAGGGATCATGTTCCTTCTCCTTACCGTCAACGTCGCCGTTCGCCTTGAGACCAGGGAAATCTCCTCTCAAAGGTGTCGGTAGACTGCGGATGCTATCTTCACTTGGTCGTCGGAGCATGTCAGGTGTCACTCGACCACTCAGTAAGCCCCGGACCCCCCCTGCCTTTCTCAGCGGCATCTCTCCAGTCCCTGCGGTCAAAACGAAGAGGAGGTACTTGAGGTTTGGAAGCGTGTGCCGAATGTCGAGAACTCTCAGGCCATTTCGGTTCATAAGAAACTCGATATCCTTATTCAACAAGAAAACCCCATACTCGAATTTGTATGGAACAGTCGTCGGATGCAAGGGGTAATTCCGCTGGCTCAGCCCGACAGAGATCGGATCAGAAATGTAAGACGTGGATGCTGAAGGCTCGATGGGATAGGGCAGGAGAGTAGACAGGTAAAGTGACAACTGGTGCACAAGTTGAGCAGTGAATCCGAGTGCTGCGGCAATTTCGTCTCGGTTCGTGTCGTGGTAGACCGAGTTGGGCAGATGGATGCCTCGAATGGTGAATTGGAGGGTTCTGTTTTTGAGCGGTTCAATGGGAAAAATCGTCAAAAGCGATTCGCATATTCGCCGGATTTGGCCACCGGCATCTGCTTCGATCTGCTTCAACTTGGTCTCTAGGTCTCTAGACTCTGAGCCTCTAGCTTCAATCAGAGCTCGAGATTTTCTTTCTGCATCGCGTCCAAGTGAGAGAGCCTCCTTTCGCTGTATCAAGGATTGCTGTAATTCGTCGCGTCGTTTCTTGAGCTGTCTTAATTGTTTCTGTTCCGTTGCTAGAGCAGATTTCACAAGAGAATTGTCGTCGGTCAAGTCAGGCTCTCCCCCATCTTCTGCGCTCAGCACGTGAGCCTCTTCAAGAATCTTGTTAATATCCTCCTCAAGCTGGGTTCGGACAATGATAGCGTCTTGGATACACTCATCCAAGTTTGCAAGTTGCATGAGTGCATCAAACGTCGCTCCTGGTTTGGTATTACCCGCTCGGTGATCAACTGCGTGTTCGAGGGTGGGGTGCGGATTCGCAGGCAAATCAGTGAAGCTGGTGTAAATTCCGTCCGAAAGATGCAAAAGGACACAATTCTGGGGAAGTGGATGGTGAAAATTCTCCAGACTTCGTCCGACAAATTGGAGAGACTTCAGACTCAAGTCAAGTTCCACCAGGAGAGAGTATTGCTCCGTCTTTGAAGGCCTCGCCCACACCTTGATCGTACACTCGTCGGATCTTGAAATCTCAGGGCCGGCGTTTTCAAGGTCAAAGAAGGCGAAACTCGGATTCATTGACCTCTCGATCACTTCGCTGATATAAACTGGGTCTGGAATGTTGGCACAATGGAGAGATACCCAACTATCAGCCAGTCGATTGACGACAATATCTTCCAGCTTGGATTGTCGTGCACGAGGACTGGCCGTCGCCCAGTGCAGTGTACTTCTTCTCCGTACCCTTCCTCCTCCTGGGCGATTTGGTAACTTCTCCGTTGTCTCGAGGGATGTGAGAGCACGATGCGGGGTGCTGGGATTTGTTCCGTCATCGATGGCGCTGGGTAAATCTGTGAAGGATCGCGAATGAACCAAGGCGCCCGTATCGGCTTGTAGTGCTCGTTTTGCCGGCGATACGAGGTTGTAAGGAGCATCATCGTCTGTGATCGTCTTGGACTGTCGTTTTGGACTGACTGAGGTTACGTGGAGGTTACGGAGGGAAATTCCATGAAGGTGTCGAAGTCGCCGGTTCTGAAAAGGCGATGAGCCGGAGAAGACTTTGCTTGAAAGGAGAAGACTCACCCATGTGTAGAGAAACGGTCTCTCCTGGACCTTCGCGTGCACCGCAGGATTATCTCCACGCTGGGCCATTGTTCGCGGGACTGGGCCGGTACATTGCGGTCGGTTTGAGCAGAAGGACTCGCTATGCTGTAATGCGTGCTGGAGCAGGATATGAACGAATTGGTGTCATCATGACTGTGTCTCAGATCGTGGCTGTCTTCATGATAGTGAATTTCAATTCTGCCAGGCTTTATGATCTACACAAGTCGACAACGTGAACGTGAACTGCGGGTGAAGACAACATCCAGCCAATTGGAAGTGCCGAACGTTCAGTGTGGGGTGAGGGTTATCCGAGGTTTTGCCAGCTCGATTGGAATCTTCAACTCAAAAATCCCGAGATTCACTTTCAGCTCATTTCCCTAACCACCAGACACACAGTGATCTGGATTTGTCGCTGGTCACAACTAGCTCAAGCACCATGCAGCTTTCACAGGACAATCCCTGTTGCTCCTCAAGTCCTCTATGTGTCTCCTCCAGTCTCAAAGTCCCGACTGAGACATACATATATGTTTCACAAAGCACGGATGAGCTCTAGGCGATAGTCATTGTATTGGACATCCTGGAATTCAGATACGGCCATTCTGAGGCTCAGCTGATGTTGGAGACCAGGTATTTCCAAGGTTGTTGACCTTTGAGACTCGGGGCAGCCTTGCTCACCCTTCCTGTGGCCGTGGTTACACGCCCCCACCAAGTCCTCTAACCAACAGTCACCAATTTCCCCTTTCATATGTGTCACGTCTGCAGCTCATGTCACTCCTTGGTCATGGCCATAGGTGAGAGGGAGTAGGACCAGATAGCACCTCTCGGCCCGCACCCAGACGGCTGGAACCCGTGCCCTTTTCTCGTGCTGGAGCTCTTGGTATGAGGCCGAATCTGAATCCAATGATAAATACCTCGTCTACACCTCTTCGGCACCACATTTTGTCATCGACCGAGAGCCTGTTCTTTTGCCTGCACAATGCTGTTTCCTGGACGACCTGTTCCCTCGAGGACATTCATATTGTCGGTGCATTCCGCTTTGTACAATGAGCTAGGCAAATTGTCTCGAGCGCCTTCAAGCTTGAAACTTTTCATTGTTGTCATGACAGCACTCTGTTACAGGTGTCTAATTTCTTTCAGCTTACCAAACAGCAGATGGGTACCAGAATCGTTGTTGGACATGGCGTTCTCTCGGCATGGCGTCAAACCACCACATCAAGTGTCGAGTACATAAAAAGACATAAACCTCGCAGCCATCCCATGCAGAACTTCAATCCTCAATCGACTCGCCTTTTTCTTTTCCTTTTGCGAGGTCTGGGTGAACTCACCAAAGTCTTTCCTTTATTCCACTCACATTTCCGAACCTTCGTGCGTGATCATTCCTTGACGTTTAGAACTCCCCACGACATTCGACGACGTTCGACACTATGAGGTTTTCGACCACCATTTCGATCGCATTGGCCGCAAGCGGTCCGGCGGTGGCCTCTTGGGGGAACTGGATGAGAGATGTCACGGTGACGGAAACTGCGACGAGAAGCATCCAGTCTTGTCCTTGCAATGGTGAGGTCAAAGTGCTTCAAGTTCCTCGAGATGAAGGAGCCCAACCTTGGGGCGGACCTGGACCCGGATTTCCTCCATTCGGCCCGCCTGGTCAAGGTCATCCTGGTCATCCTGGTCCGCCTGGACAGCCCCCATTTCCTGGCCCTTTTGGTCCTCCTGGATCTCCTTTTTCTGGCTACACTATCATCTCCGTAACTCGGATCGTCGTGGTTTACGATAATGCTCGCGAGACCGGAAATGTCTACAGGCTGCAACCAAACCGCGGTCACCGAGGACCAGCAGTTACGACGACAATCTTGTCCGGACCTCTCGCCAGCAGCCATCCAGGATGGTTTCCCGGTGGTCATACTACTCAAACGACAACAATCCATTCTTCCGCTCCAACTAACACTGGCACTCACAACGGCCCTGCACCATGGTCAGACTGGGGCTGGCCTCCTCATCCAACGAAGTCTTCAAGCACTACACCAACTTCGACCTCTCTACAGACCACCAGCTCCTCTTCAAGCGGAGGTCCAATCGGTGGAACGACTAGCTCAACAGCAAGCAGCTCATCATCGAGCGGGGGTCCCATCAGTACGTCCATCACCTCAAGCACAGGCAGTTCGACTTCTTCGACAACTTCAACTTCAACTTCAACTTCAGCATCCAGCACTTCTTCGCAGACCGTATCGTCCACAACCAGCAGTGATAATGGAGGACCAGTTGGAGGCTCTACCTCAAGCTCAGCCACCAGCAGCAGTTCCTCTGCGTCTACGTCTTCGGCCGCGACAACCACTTCATCCGCCACAAGCAGTAACAGTGTTGGACCAATTGGGGGCAGCACCACGACCTCCTCCTCCACTTCAACCCCTAGCACATTCTCGACGAGTTTTATCACCAGCAGCACCTCGTCTTCCACCACGGCGTCTTCGAGCAGCAGTGTCGTCACCACGAGCAGTAGCTCCTCGATTTCATCGACCTCTGATACCACTACCTCCAGTACTGCCGTCACGACCACCACGAGCAGCACTTCGCCCATAGTCACATCTTCGACCACCACTTCTGCACAGTCCAGCGTCGTCACAGACGATGTTTCAGCCAAAAGCTACCTAGATGGAATCCTGGAAGCCCATAACATCCACCGTCGGAACCATTCGGCAGCCGACTTGACTTGGTCTACTGATTTAGCCAACTCTGCCCAAGATCTTGCAGCCACATGCGTTTACGGCCATAACACGTAAGTGCCCTTCACGCCCTTGATTTTCCAAGTCGAGTAAAATGAGCTGACCCTGAATCTTCTAGTGACCTCGACGGCGGTGGCTACGGACAGAACATTGGCGCCGGGTACACTCCAGAACGGGTCCCGTCCATGATCGGCAACAGCATGTACAACGACGAGATGATGAACTACCCGCCTGACTACGGAAATAACAACCCGGATATGACCAATTTCGACAACTGGGGTCACTTCTCGCAGATCGTGTGGAAGGCGACCACCCAAGTCGGATGTGCAACTGTACAGTGTCCCGGTGGACTGACCAACGCTGGTGGTGTCCCTCCCTACTTCACCGTCTGCAATTACAAGCCTCCTGGTATAAATCTCCCTCCTCTGCCGCTTGCGCCTGAGTCTGGTACTAATCTGTGATTTTTAGGCAACATCCAAGGCGCATACAGCCAAGTCGGGGCTCCTCTCGGTCGACCGTACACGGTGATCGTACCCTCCTAAAGGGCGTGCACAACCAGCAACAATTCACTCTCGCACCGGATGATTCTTGTTATTTTTTTTCATTCCACCTTTTCCCTTCTCGGGCTGGAACCCTATGTATTCTAAGCATTCGCACCGTCTTCAGGAGAAGAAAAACAGGGCAGTCTTTCAGACTTTCTTGTGCCTGGCGCACTCTTTTTCTTTGGGAGCACTTCTCATGTTTTTTTTTCGTTCTTCAAGACCGAGACCCCGTTATTTTCCTTATAGAAATTCATTCATTTTTAACTCTCGATTCGTCTCGGAGATGTGCTTCATGACTATGGTTAAAGTTATTAAGTGAGCTGGCAGCAGCAGAAGTTCTAGTCATGGTCAGGTATAAAAACTGTCTAACATTCTAGAAAGTCCCTTGCTATCAAACCAAGATGATCAATTCCAATTCTCACCTCATATCCCCATCCAGCCCCGAACGGTATAGGCTTACCGCCACAAGACTTTTGTACAAGGCGTACCAGCAGCATCGCAGCTCATTTCACAGCCTAGCTTTAATGGTCGCCTCCACCGCTTTGGCATCTCTCTTCGCCCACTCCTTCATGAGCTTGCGCACGATCTTTCCACTCGCCAACTTGGGTACTTCATCGATAAAGCTCACTCCCCCTGCGAGTCGCTTGTGCCGCGCCACCTTGCTGGCCACGAACGCCTTGATGTCCTCTTCGGTAGTCTTCCCCTTCGCGCTCGGCTGTAGTACCACGTACGCGCGGGGTAGTTCCTCGCCATGGAGGACGATTCCCACGGCAGCGGCGTCGGCGACGTCTTCGTGTTCGAGAAGCACGGCTTCGAGCTCGGCAGGAGCGACCTGCAGACCGTTGACTTTGATGAGTTCCTTTTTACGGTCCACGATCCACCACCTGTCGCTCTTACGCACGGCCACGTCCCCCGTCTTGAACCATTGATCAGGAGTCTTACTCTCACTAGTGGCCTGGGGGTTCTTCCAGTACTCCAGCAGCATTTGCGGACCTCGAAGCCAAAGCTCGCCGGGACTGTCTTCGGCAGTGACTTCTTTCCCGTCCTCATCAATCAATTTAGCCTCGGTGTTAGGCAGTAAGTGACCGATGCAGCCCGTAAGATCCTTGGACAAGCCTGGCATCATGATTCCAGCACATGTGGTCTCCGTCATGCCCCAACCCTGCACTACAACGACGTTGAATCGCTTCATGATGTCGTTTTGCAAATCGCTACTCAGAGGGGCCGCGCCGCAGAGAATCTGGCGCAGGCTGGAGATGTCATATTTGGCCGTCTCTGGTCGCTTACTCATCATGACAAGAACTGGTGGGACTAATTGTAGTGTTGTGATTTTGTACTTCTGGATGTACTGGAGAAAGTCCTCGTAGACAAACTTTGGCATTACGTACACGGGTACCTGAAGTCGGCAGGCAATGTTGATGGTCCATAATTGAGAATAGGCGTGGTAGAGCGGTAGAAATGCGAGCCATCGCTCGGGTCCAGGATTCTGTTCGGAGTTTTCGGTGCCCTCGTACTTGTTGAAAATGGTTTGAGCAGAATTGGCGATGAGATTTCGATGCGTGATACAGACTCCCTTGGGTAATCCAGTAGTGCCGCTCGAGAAATTAATTGCGGCCACAGTTTTCAAAGCCTCGTCACCCTCCAGTGGATCCCAAGCCCATGAGTTGGCTTCGGACTCTGAGGCTACGAAGGACCGCCAATCCTTGACGCCGTTGGTTGTTTGGCATTCTGAATCAGAAAAGATGAATAGTCTGTCCAAGGATAAATTGGCTTGTTTGGCGGCAGAGATACCTGTTTCGAGCAGGGTCGGATGAATGAGCACGACCGCCGCGTTGATGGCTTTGATTTGATGAGCGACTTCATTGACTGTGTAGATGGGATTTGCTCCAGTAAAGAAGCGTTTAGACCCGGCGGCGGCAAGGTAAGCCATTGGCACGTAAAGATGGTTGGGTGTGAAGACCATAATTGCTTCTTGTTGCTGAACGCCGAGTCGATCGAGGCCTACAGCGAATCTCTTGACCCAGGACAACATCTGAGCAGCAGAGAGGCTGTGGGAGGGGTTGGCGGCGTCGATCCATAGTGGCTTCTCTGATATTTTCTTACCAGGAGGGAAAAGGTAGGAGAGGATGTTGCATTTCGGGATGTCTAACGGTGGGAACGGGGAGCTGTATGGCATCTTGACGGCTGTGATAGATGCCAGTAGGAGATCAAAGTAGGCGAGAGAGGCTCTGAAGCAAGATACATTCTTATCCTTGCCTGGCAAGCCAGCATCAAGGTCATTCTTTGCGTCGAGGTACCTAGTCACGATTTGTACCTCGGTCGAGCTTTGCGGAGTTAGACTTGGACTCGGAGTCAGAAGGTGAGATATGCACGATATGCTCGCGGTGGCCTTGGAAGTCCCGTGCTGGAGAGGGGGCCGTAGAGCCACCGAGTCGGTCAGTAAGATCGTTGTTTACACTATCTAGGCACCGAGCTACTAGGTGCCTTTATCTATGGCAGTGAGCGAGGTGGGGAAGATATTTTCTTGCCCAGGCGCAGTTCGACAATATTATTGCTCTCACTTACAAGTAATCTGCTCATCTCGACATTTCTCCATTACTGGGATTGGAACTGATGCCATAATCTCCTTGGATTTGCCCGTAAGCTCATTGTCTACAGCTCCACATCTTCGTCCTCATCGTCGTCGTCCTCATATCGCTCACTGCACTCACCTCGCCGAGACTCGGAATATCGGCCCTGGAGCTCCATCCTTTCCTTCAAGTTGCGCTCACCACACTATCCAGAAGTGGTAGTTGTCACTTCAGTCCTATAGGCCACTTCAAGAAACGCCTCATGTCCTGATAGGCTCATAGCTTGTCTATGCTCTCGAGATACACTCGAACGGTTATTTCCCCATTAGGAGGATACAATGAAGCGACGAACAAGACAAACCCACCATCCGACCAGGGGGTACCAGTACCAGAAGCAAAACGAACACGAGACCGATTTTGACATTGAGAGAAGAATCTAAATGACGACATCTCGGTACCTGTTTGTTGTCAAGAATCCCAAGTCAGAGTCGTTCTCGAGAAGCGACGATGTTGAAAGGCGGCTGATCCATCGACATGCCCAGGTCGATACAATCCGACGACAAAAGGCATCTTCCACAGCCCTACCGAGCCATGACAGCGATGCCCTAGCCTTTGTCTACGTTAAGCCGAAACTCAAACCAGCCCGCCGATCCTCCAAGCCATCCAAGATCCAATCCATCAGCAGCTCACCCTCTTTGGGAACCTGTCAATGCTCTGCCCTCCCACGAAGATCTTGTCCGATCCATGGCATTTACAGCGTGCCAACAAGTAAAGAGCATGTTCTTGATCCCTTCGCCAGTACCGCGGTCACATTAGACCAGCAAGCGCATTCTCTACTGCAATACTTTATCCACGTGTCCCATCCCCGGACCTGGCATTCCGAAATCCAAAGAGATCATTCGTACACTTTCAAGGCAGATGCTTCGACCTTGGTCCGCGGATGTTTGGAGAATGAGGTTCACTTTTATACCTTGCTGGCGTCGATGGCGAGTCAGATGCAGCACTTTGACCGTCTGCACCGGGATAGTGACCAGACTAATTTACTGGCCACAAAGGCCATTACTGCGGTGAGCAACTATCTCAGGACAACACCGCCAGTTGATCAAAGGCTTGTATTCGATATACATCAATTGGCAGTGACGGAATTTTATCGGTATGAGCTCGAATCTGCTCATGTCCATCTCCGAGCAGTGAAGGCCCTTCTACCACACGTCGGAGGCATTGAAAGGATCGATACTTCATTGCGGGAGTGGATTGTAATTGGCGATGGTTATCTGGCCGCAGAGCTGCTCTCGAAGCCTTTGTTTCCCGTGTCATGCTTTGATCCAGGCGGCTTCTCACCGAGTAATTCTACTGTCATCGATGCTCAATCTTTTTCAATCGGGCACTTTTTCCACGAAGAAAAGTACCGCAAGATGCTGCCGTCCCCGATGCGAACCATCCTTGTTGACATGATTGAAGCAGTAGGCGTCCTTCAGGGTCGAATCGCGCTTGACTCATCGCCACCTACATCCGCAGCTTCTATGAGCACTCTTCACTGGCTCCATCTCCGTACAACTGCACTGCGACACCGACTTCTTGATCTAGACATCGACGACATCAAGCTTGATGCTTTCAGAATTGGCCTCCTCTTGTGGTTGTTCCTGGTTATGACGGTCACTGGTCGCCAGCGAACCTGCAAACGGCTCTCATCCATCTTGAAATCACGCCTTCATAAAGTTGCGAATCAGACTTCAACGTGTTGGGCGGAATGCAAGGACATTCTACTGTGGTTGCTTCTGCTAGGCGCAATGTCTTCCGATGCTGTAGATCGCGAGTGGTTTTTAGATGCAGTACGGCGACTTGGGCCTGTCGTCGCGGAAGAAAAGGAGCTGGCTCAGTTCTCCATGCAATTCTTCTACCTTGATACTGTCCAACAGCCCTGGCTACGAGCTGTTGTTGCTGACTTGAATAAAACACCGGAAAAGCCAGTAATTGAGGCGCTGGCAACAGCCTGAGCGGAGGTGCACAGGGATTCATGCTCATTTTCTCTCGATCAACATTCGCTGTTCAGCTCGTTTACTGGCCTGTGCAGACACAAAAGACCAGTATGTCGCTCCACCTTCTGAACTCATTCAGATGCATAATTTCAAAACATCTCCTCTCTGCGGCACATTACCTGGTAGGCGCCCGGGAAGGGGAATTTATTTCGTCACTCAGGTGGACTATCCTTAGGAATATGATGTCTTCGGGCCATGTCTCGGCTTTGTTTGCCGTTTGCCCTACTCAAGGCTGCCAGTGCTGCACTGCGCTCGAAGTCTCAGTGGTGGAGTTTCCCCGCGTTGATGTAATGTAATGCTATACGGCCTCGACAATCAGACCAGCCCAAAAACACTTTATAACATCGACAGAGCCAGGGTGGTCACATAACGACATGGACCCCAGATCACAGACCTATCGAATGATCAATATCTCTCGACTTTGCAAGACCGAAATGACCACTCGGACTCTCACAGACTCGGCTCTCCCTCCAAGGGTTCGCGCGATACGAGGCTCGATCCCTCAGTCAATGCTGGGTTGGCTCCGCGAAACTCCTGCTGACACGCCCATAGACGAAATCCGGTCTCGTTTGTTCGAAGACGAGTACGTTTTTGTGAAAGGACTCCTCCCTCGACACGATGTCCTCAAGACCAGAGAGCATTACTTTTCGCAATTTCAGTCTCTCGGCCTACTCAAGCCCTCAACATCCCCTCTAGAGGGAATCTACAACTCAGATGATGACCCTGCATTGCACAATGGAATTGGCGGAGGAGAGCCGACCGACAATGAAGAACTGCAGCGCCTCGTCGAAGCTCATGTGCAGCAACCCTACTTGGATTTTGTGGCTCATCCCAAGTTGCGGGCCATGGTTCGCGACGTCATGCAGTGGGACGAAGAAGTCTTAGTTAAGAGAACGATGCTTCGTCACAATATACCAGGGGGGCAGAGCACTGGAGTGCATTATGACAAGCTTTTCCTCCGAGGCGGCGAGGCCTTCTTTTTGACAGCGTGGGTTCCGATTGGTGATGTTGAAGCCACTGGCGGAGGGCTGGTGTACCTCGAAGACAGCACTGGTCTCGGCAAGTCCATTGAGGAAGATTTTTATGCTCGGGCAAAGAACTTTACCCTCGAAGAGAAGATCTCGGCGTTCAATCGCAACATGACTTCCACGGGTGTTCTGTCAATGGATCCCCTGGTCTTCCAGCAGGACAATGAACATTTGTCGAAGAAGTCACGATTCCGCTGGCTCGTGGCCAACTACGAGGCTGGAGATGTGGTGTTCCACCTGCCATATTCCATTCACACCGCAGCCACCAATGATGACATAAATGGCCGAATTCGCCTAAGTACTGATTTGCGCTTCTACAACAAAAAGGACGCCGATGCGGGGCTCACCGACGAGAGATGGAACAAGTACTGGACTCCTGGAGATGGACTTTGAACGCATTGTGGTACGACGCTGCGACGCCCAGAGCATTGGAAGTTGTGAAACGATAAGGAGTATCTCGCACTGCCTGCCAAGTCTGCGCTATGTAGAACGAAAATGATCGTGGCATGGCATCTATTTCAGGTGATAAACATGTGATATGTATGATACGTCGCTAGATATATGGACCCTGCGTCGTTCCTAGAGATGGAGGAGATCGAAGAGATGCGACCCAGCGGCACATACAACCCAATACGGAAGGTGGAACTGACCATCGAAGACAGGTGATTGGCTGTTGGGCAGGACAGAGCCTCGGAGGCTTAGACACGATGTTCAGGCGCCCAGCATGATCGGCTTCCACCATGGCGTCATATCGTGAATACAGAGATGGCAACGATGGAAGCGAGAGAAGCCTCGATCTGAACGAGAATACTTAAAGTCGTACACCTCGCCAGTTGGTCGAGATGCACCAGACAAAACACTTGTGCAGACACACTTATGTCTAGCACGCATCCATAAACACACCTACCTTCAGAACACATTCAATCAATCCACCAACTCTCTCTCACACACACGCACCGATGTCGTACTGCTGCAGCAAGGCTGTGAGGAAATTCTTTAGCAAAGACAAAGGGAGCTCCTCTTCAAATGCAGGCGCCTCCTCCTTTCCGACCGAGAAAGGACTGTTGCAAGACTCAGAAAAGCAGGAGTTAACAGAAGCCGAATTCCCCGAGTTGCCTTCCTACTCACGCACGTTGCGTGTAGAATATGACTCCTACTATAATGCCCACACCACAGTCCGTGTCTATGACACAATCGACAAATCTTCCCAGCCGTACACGATAGACACGAAATATCGCAAACCTCAAATGACAATCCGGTCAGGCATCGACGATGTGGTGGCCACAGCCAACTTCCACACTTTCAAGGGCCGCATTGACATGACTCATCGCGGTCAACCACTTACGCTGGACGCACACGGATTCCTGGGCGTGCAGTACTCGTACACATCTGCTGCGTTTAATGGCGAGAGGATGAATTGGCGGCCGCGCAAGAAGCTTGACGACCTGAACATGGTGCTGCTGAACGAGAAAGGAATCGCCATTGCGAGGTACAAGCCCGACTACAGGGGCCGCAAGCGAGGAGGAACTCTGGAGATGCTGTCCGAGTGCTTGAGCAGCGAGGCTGTCACCGAAGAGGTGATTATCGCAGCGATGGCCGTCATGCATTATAAAGAGGTCCAGAGAATGACTGCTGCCACGTCGGCGCCCGCAGCGCCAGTGGTAACCTCGTAGACGTGTCACCCAAGCTCTACTTATGGCTCAGATGACGTGGTGGAGTATCTCGGAAAGACAAGGCTTTTTGTTATGAGGCCGAGCTATTGCCGCAGAACAACACAAGACGACCAGGAAGTCCAGACGTGTTTCGTGTCAGATGCAAGGAGATCAAACCTCTCTCTGACTCGTTCAGGGAGACAGCAAACGTGTGAATGTTTGTATCAATGTATTGATATGGAAAGCGCAGGGAGTTCTTGAGGTAGCCATGGAATTGAATGTTTATTTGTACAGGTTCTTGTCCTCACGCGAACTGAATGTCACGTTTGCTGTATTTGCACACTTCCGACTCCAGACGATTTGCTGAGTCACGCCGGTCCCTTTCAACTGACTCGATCAGGTAAACATGACGTGCCACGGGAGCATCGGCGCATTGATCTGCAGGGGAAATAGAAAGTGGCCAATGGCAGACGCACAAAGTGGATCATGGGCCCGGTCTTCCGCACCAGAGGCCCAAATGGTTCCGCCGGTTTAGTCCCCGGAACGAGCTGAGTCAACCAAAACACACATGTATTTTCCGGGCCTTCCTGTTAAATAGAACCGCCGTCGCCTTCGTCTCCGGTGATTTCTATCCTGGAACCTATGATGACTTCCTTAGATCGAAGATAGAGCGCCTGTTTTGGACGGAGGTGTCTGCCTTTGAAGTTGTGGTGCCAACACAAGTACGTGTACACGAAATTGCCGCAGCAGAACAAGCACCAGCACCAGCACCATTGAAAGATGGCGGACCCACTGAATCAACCGAGTCAAACCCAAACTTCTTCCGGAGTAGTCAGGTTTCAGGGATCTGGATCTGAAAACGGCGAGGATGAAGCTGGCACCGTCGAGGATCCGGAGAAGGAGAGTTCGGGACGACAGCTGGAAGACGACCAACAGCAACAGCGTCAACAGCATCGGCCGAGTCGACAGCAGAACCATCCCAGCCAGACTCGCGACAGTGACATCACGCTAGATGGTCTCGACAACCCAGCAAAAGCGGATAAGGAGGACTTGTCATCTCCCAGTGCTGGAGAAGGCGATACCACCACCACCACCAACAACAATAATCTCACCTCCTCACGACCCGCGCTACAAGGACGAACCACGACCTACGCATCCAACACATCCACCGGCGGGCTCCGAGAACTTCCGCGCCTGAAGCGTAAGGAGACGCACATGATGCAAAAGGAAGCCCACCCGCTGCAGCACCTGGGCATCACGTTGGGATTGCCGGCGATCCTGATCTTCGACCTCATCGTGCCGTGCATCATCTACTACACGTGGTACAACCACCACCGGAACGAGTGGGAGCGGGACTGTCGCGACCAGTACAACGTCGCACCGCGAGACTGTCCCATCCCAAAACCCGAGTACGACGAGGACATCTTGGGCTACGCCATCATCTGCTTCGGCGCTGGCGAGCTGTGGATTCTGATCGCCCGCGTGTACCGACTGTTCGTGCACGCCGAGGACTGTGCGCCGCTGCTGTCGCGCTCGAAATGGGAGCTGGACGCCACGAGCTGGGTGTACGGCGTGGCCATGATCCTGGCGCTGATCCCCTTCGTGGTAGGCAGCTCGCTGGTCAAGCCTCACCTGTACTTATACTCGCCCACCTTCATCATGGGATTCCTGGGCCTGTTAATGCTCATCACCGAACTCTTCCCTTGGGTCGACCTCCCCATCGGCATCAACTCGCAACCGCGCGGCACAAAACTGCGACCCTTCATCTACTACGCGGCCGAGGACTTCATCGCTGTCGATGGGCTCCAGGACCGCGAGTTCCGGCGCCGCTACAACGACCGCTACGAGAACAACGCCGCCTTCCGCCGCTTGTTCCGCCAGCTGACCTGGTGGTGGCTGTTCGGCGTCTGCGTCTACATCGGCGCCGTCTCCGCCGTCATCTGGACCCTCGACTTCCACTACGCCTTCGGCCTGTCCTTTGGCGTCCTCTTCTCCTACATTGCCATCTGGGCCGCCGTCACCTTCGTCTGGGTCAAGTGGGAGATTGAGCGCGAGCATAGGGCCTTTGAGAAGGAGAATGAGACCAAGGAGGCTGAGGCTTGAAAAACATTGCGCGGCAGCGATCTTAAGCGATTTCTTTACCTTTGTTTTCGCGGCATTTTAGGGGCCGAGCATCATCATGACCATCATAGAACGATAGCATATTGTATCATCTGTACATGATCATAATCTGTACTGTAATTTCAAAACATTATCGGATTGGAAACCCCCCACAAAGGACAGTGATGTTACTGCGTCGTGGACAAAAAATTCGGGTATCTCATTGCGAATTTGGCTGCGTGGCTGTCGCTCGTAGTACGTAAACATTTTTGCAAAACCCGAAAAAAACAGAAAATTATCCTAGCTCGACAGCAACCGCTCGCCACTGTCTGTGGATGAGGATATCCCTTTGAAAACTCCACCACGCTTCATCTGATTCATCCACAGAGAGTCATTGCTCCCGTAGATGGTAAACTAAATTATTTTCACAGCCACTGGAGAGGGGAGGTATCGGAGCGGAGTACAACAGCCCATTCGCTTCATGCTCGATTGTGAAGGGTCTCTTCTTGCCCGAAGCATCAGACCTTGGTCGTCTTGACCACCCTGGTGTCGATCCCATGACCCCACCCGTAGAATCGGCAGTCTTCACCATACCAACATCCTGACTGGTCTGGTTTGTTCTGCGGACAACGATGTCCGTATATGCACTCTGGGTCAGTACAATCCATCTTGTAGTAGCAAGGCGTCATCCGGGCCACTTCCCGAAGAACATTCCGCTCGCCCTTGGACAGTGGATATGTGTGCGAGTGCGAGCAATTGTTCGTCGTGCAATATGTGGGACCCTGGAGGTAGAAGATGTTGCAAAGCTTGAGTTTCTTGATGCGCTGGATCTCGTGGTTGGGAATCGAGCTGTCGACCTTGTCAATGCGCTGTCCATGACGGTTTCGATCAATGGCTTTGCCCGTAGGTTTAGCAGTGACGGGTTCAGGACTTTTCATGGAAGTGGGAGTGGAGGTTCGGGTGGTACTGGGGGCCTTTGAGGTAGGAGCTGAAGGTTGAGCTGTCAAATTCGCCCAGGTCATTGCCGGAGTGCTTGAACTAGAAGCAGATCCGTTGGTGCCGTTTGATTCAACTCGCGAAAGTGCAGGTAGTGTAGCAGTGACAGCCTGTAAGGGTCCTTTAGGGACGGCCGGTGCTGCAGCGAGCTTGGTCGTGCGGAAAACGTCGCCGAAGTTGGTGGTTTTGAGATTGTCTTTGAAAACTGCCAGTTCCTTCTCGAATGGCACGGCTTCGAGCAGCGTGATGTGGCTGACGACGAAAGGGTCTTTTATCGTCTCTTCCAGCAACTCGGCGTAATGTCTGCTGCTAGCACACCCAAGAATGACTTGATGACAATGACAGTCGTACAGGCTGGTCTTGAACTGATCAGCCACCTTTTCTCTCGTACTGTCTGGTCGAGTTCCAGCATCGACAAAATCAAATAGTAAATGGGTGCTGTTCATGCCACGGACGAATTCCTCAAACACAGCCGGTTTGTCGATGATTTTCAGTTTGGAGAGATTTTCAGACAATGCTTTAAAGTTGGCATAAATTCTCGTGACGATTCTGGGTGCATCGAGGTGGTGGAGGTGCTCCGAAATAAAAGTCGTCACGATGTCAAAAATCATCCCTGCGGCTTCTTTTCCACCTTTTTCGGCTTTGGACATCAAGTCTTTTGTGAAAACCAAATTGTCTCCATCGATGAGGACTGTAACAAAGGCATTACGATCCTAAGAGATGGTCAATCGACGGTCACGGGCAAGTTTGAGGTCTTGGAGCCTTACCATGACCACTTTGACTGTGGCCAGCTGATCTCGAAGAGCATTTTCGCGGATGTGGCCGTCTCTGTTATATTGGGCTTCTCTGCTGTGCTCCAATTGAAGTCGGTCGAGCTGGATTTGGGTACTTTCAAGCTGGTACATTAAATCCTGTAGTGGGCGTCAGTTGTGGGCGGCTGCGGCTGAGATCAGAGCGCAGGTGTACCTCAATCAGCTGGTTTTTTTCGTCTTCGAGGTTCTTTAGACGTTTGTTGCGTTCTCGAAAAGACATCTGACTTGTAACGCCACTCAAGTCGCCCACAGCACGACCCGATCTGAGGGAGCCATTTCTGGAGGTGTAGTCTGGGCTGGAATTTATCAAAGGATGGTCAAAGGTAGGTGAAAATGGATCGTAACGGGCCATGTCTGGCATTGAGCGAGGGATGGAAGGAGGAGAATGGATTCGGTGGATATCGAGGTATTGTGAGACAATGAATAAGAGATTTAGAGATCGGGGGTTGGTTTGTGGTTCAGGTTGTGGTTGTGGTTGTTGGCGGTGAATAAAAGACCGCACACACTGGCACAGATCGATATGCAGGCACGAAAGGTGCAGGCAACTTTTTTCTAGCAAAAGTCTGGGGTCGCCTCTGGACGCGTTGTAGGTGGGTTCCAGGGGTGCTTCTGAGTGGCCAAGCGCCCGCAGGAAGCCTTTGGCTGGACTTAGCTGGGCTTTGGCGTGACTTCGGCGCGCTTGTAAGTGCTTGCTAACTAGAATGATGTCAAAATCAAGCACCAAGTCAAGCTTGCCCCGATGTGGCTGGGATCTTTACTCCCACTGCAAAATACAACTGTGTCTCTTTTCATAGCAGCATCTTGACCCGACCATCTCTGCAACCGCCTCTATCTGTCTTTGCTATCCACCTCTCCTCTCCCTGTCGCAATCATGGGTCGCTTCTTGGATCTCGCCCTCCTTCTCTTTGGCTTTCAAGCCGCCGGCATTCTGGCCCAGACATCCCCAGTGAGTTCAGGACTGCGCCTGTGGTTCGCCCAAGCTAACACATCTATTTCAGGAGGTCGAAGAGGAGATCGAGAATCCTTCCGCGAGCCCTTCCCTTGCTGTCTCTGTTGAAGCCACCTTTCCCAACGCAGAGATCTTTGGCATCAAGATCACAAATGGGAAACCCTACGAATCGCGAATTTCTTTCCTCAACGAAGAGCCCGACCCGGTCACGGTTCAATTTGTGGGCGGGAGTCTTTGGACGTTCGATGGGTCTCCGAGCAGCGCTACTCCTCGCATCGTTCGTAACTTGACCACTGCTCAATATGCCACTGAGATTGCACCCGGAGAGAAGATGAGCTTGCCATATCGATTCCAGACCAACTTGCACCCTCAGGATTTGCGACTCAATTTGGCTGCGGTGGTTAGCATGGACAACACTTTCTACACCATCAACGCTTTCAACGGTACTGTCACTGTTGTGGAACCCGATGCTAGCATCTTCGACCCGCAGCTGTAAGCGCCCAAAACCCTAGACCGTTCTGGTCTCCTGCTAATTTCGTAACAGCCTCTTCCTCTACTTTTTCCTCCTGGCCTGCGCCGTGGGCGTCGGTTATTTCTTTTACACGATCTGGATTGTTCCTTACTTCCCCAAGCAGCGAAAGACCACTAAGGTCGGCAAGAAGCCTGAGGCGAAGAAGGTTGACACTGGAGTTACCTCCGACTCCGAAGGGCCCGCTGTTTCGACCGGCAAGTCTTACAATGAAGACTGGATCCCGACTCATCACATTCAGCGCCCCGAGGCGAAGAGAGTCAAGAGTGGTGGACGCCCTAAGAGCCGCGGCAAACCTGAGTAAATTATCGCTTACAGCAACCCGGGGGAAGAGATTCGGGACGGATACGAGTCGACTCCAATATACGACGCAAGTCACAGGCATGTGGCGGAACGCGCTGGAGGAGTACGATGGTTCTACCCGACGATGAAGCAGGGTTGCTGGAGCAGCACTAGATGAACCCGAGCTAGTGTCTGGGGAGTGAACGCGAATTGGATCAATCATGGCTGGCAGGGCGACTTTGCATATGGAGCTTTTCCACTTTGTATCATCAACCCTCAATGAACGGGCCAAAGAACTGAGCCATTGATCCCGAAGAGCGTGTATTTGAAACCGGAGATCTGGCAGGAAGCTTTGCTGTAACATGCCCCGAGTGCCAAGGGCACCACGATTTTAATCGACTAGGCTGGTCAGAAGCAGAGAGCGACACAAAAAGTCTTTGTAAACTTGAGAACAAGAAAAATGCAAAAGTCTATACAGAGTCTCTCGGAGACCATGTCTCCAGGTCCAAAGAAATTGTTGAGCTTGAAAGATCCGTTTATTGATACACATAAGCTGCAGCTACTCGCTAATTGCAGTGGTCTGTACCTTAGCCTCCTCGTGGTCAAAAATCGGAAACCAGTCTCACGACCGCACATGGACTTTATTCGTACACTACAAGGCGAAAACAACATCTCAATCGCCCATGATCTCGTCCTCGTCCTCATCCTGCTGTTGCTCGTCCCCTTCATCGGCATCGTCGCCTTTCTCGCTACCATCGGCATTCGGGTCTTCGATGTCGTCGTCTTCCTCTCTCAACTCCCGACGCACCTGCTCTTCCTCCTCGTCCAAGTCCTCTTGTTCCGGCGCGTCAGGGTCTTCGATATCGTCATCCTCAGGCACCATTTCTTCACTGACGACTCGTTTAGCGCCGGCCTGGTCCTTCGCGCTTCCCTTCTTGCCCGCCGCAGCTGCCGAATGCCCCTTGGCCTTCGAAGAAGACGATGGTTTCTTCGATTTCTTCTCGTCCAAGTAGCCCACGAGGACCGAGTAGTTCTTGCCCAATCTCGTCCGGTTCAGCACCAGTCGTTCCTTGACGCTCTTCTCATCTTTGATGGCTCCACCAACCACAGCGAAGATGATCTTGCTGGTCAATTCGCACAGCGACTGCTCGGCGAGAAGCGCAGCTTGCTTCTTCGCGCTCTTGCCACCTCGCTTATCATCGTCAGCTTCTTCATCTTCATCTTCATCTTCATCACTCGCGTCGTCTACGTCTGAATCTTGAGCTTCGTCGTCCGAATCTTCCGGAGGTTTCTCAATTTCTTCCTGCGTCTGCTCTTCTTCCTCGTGTCTAGCCTTCTTCCCTTTGCCACCCTTCTTGTCTTTATTGCTAAAAGTTTCGATCTTTCGACGTGTTTTGCTGGCGAATGACTTCTCGATTTTTTCAAAAGTAAGATTCACCTCCTTTACAAGCCCTTCGGGTAGGTGCGTGATCAGGCTTTGCAAGTTCTGTTCTACCTCCTCATTCAGCTCGCCTTTGTCGGGATGCATATTCCTCACGGTAGTAAACAGTGCAAACAGCTCTAGAACGTTGAGAATCGCATGATACCGCACAGGATCTAACGGTGTGCGAGGTTGAATAATGGGCACAAGCTGTTCCACAAAGCTCGACCGCGTCATCGCGAATTCTGTCAAAGACGTGGCCGAGAGCTGGGCCTCGTCATTGGCGTTGATGGCCTGCTTCAGTCCAAAGACCTTCCAACGGAAATAGCGAGATAGAAGCTCAATTATGGCGGTGCAAAGTTGGTCTTCGAGTTCGGCGAAAGCAGCTGTGGTATCCTCGTCCGGAATGCCTCGTTGGAGTAGTTGCAGGAGGAGGTCAAGAACGGTCTGCTCACTGTTGGTCTTGCCCTTTTGTCTCTTTGATGAACCTGAGATCAATTTGCCTTCGACCACTTGACTACAGTCGTATACACCGGCGAGTTCGGCGAGTCGAGTGACATTGTTCACAACTTCCGTCAAAAGCTGTTTGTCAAGCATGCCGCGACTGCCAACATCCTTATTCTGAAGCGGCTTCGCTAGAGTAGCAATCGATTCATTCCAAATCTCCTGCACTTTTGCATCGGCAGCGTCTTTGCTCTGCTCATAATTTCGAGCGTTTCTGAGCGCAGCACTTGCCGCCGCCAGGACTCGCTTGTCCGAATGCGAAGTGAATTGCTTGCTAATATCATCAAGGATGGCGGAATAAGTCGCTTCTCCACTCTGAAGGTCGTTGATTAGTCCAATGTCGAGTAATTGCTCGATGCGAAGAATCGACGATGCTGCTTGCGGCGTGCTACCAAACTTATTCAAGAGTTGTGGGAGAATCACCGTAAGATTCTGTGCCGCAATTTCCTGCCTCTCTCGAATCCGATTTTTGGTCGCATTTGTTCTGCGGTTTGTCGGCGGCTCCATGATGGATTGCAGGTAACATTTGACCGTAGCATGCAGGACATCAAGCAGAATCGTTTCTTCTCCTGTCTCTAGCTTATAGGCTTGCTGGACTTGGTATTCGATGTCGTCCTCGTCGCCCGTCGTTGGTATCGACGAATGGTCGTAGAGAAGATACCCGGCAAGATCCTCCCATTGCTGCAAGTCTGCCATGTGGGAAAAAAAAGATTGGGTTGCTAGCGTGTAGCGAGACTCTGAGATAGGATTCAATGCCAGGGGTTGACCACTGCCGTCTAATGATTCATCGTCCTTGTCGTAGTTAGCGAGGACGGATCCGAGGCATTTGAATCTGATCCATGCGCGAGTGGGAATCGTGTAATCTTCGACTGCTCCGGATTCTGGGAGCGTAGCTTCATACTGGGCTTCGGCGAAATCCTCGATCGTGGCTCTGTAGAGATCTTCGATATTGGAGACAAAGAATTTAGCCACTGCTTTCCTGATTCGTGGTTCACTGTCGACTATCAATCGTCCGAGGGTGTCGATGTCGTCGGGTTCCAGTAGCTCCGCATCACGCAGCTTGTCGAGGAGCTCAATCGTCTCAGCGCGTACGTTGATGTCAGCATCTCGTGCCCCCATTTCCACGAGCCGCGCACGGAATCGATCGGTGAATGCTCGCAAGGCGGCGATATTGTTCTTATTGTCAAACAGTCTTCGCAGTTGCTTGATGTCTTCCAATCGAGTTGAAGCGCTGGTGTCGTTCAGAACCCACCCAAGGTACCGCAGATATTGGCCTTCCAGAAACATCTTGCGGTAGAGCACTATCCAGTTGCCGAGGGCAGCTACACACGGAGCTCGAATTCTTTCTTCCACGTCTCGATATCGATGTACATAGACGGTGTCGAAGGCATCTCTCAGCTGCGCATCGATTGATTCAAGCTTTTGCTCAGCGGCTTTCTGGCTCTCTTCCAAGGTCTTGACACGTCCTTTGTTGGGATTCTTCTTCTTTTTCTCGGCGTCTAGATGTTTCTTGACCTGTGCCATGCTGTCTTGCAATTCTTTGGCAATTTCGCATAACGCGGTGCTCATTGCAAGAGATATGATTGTCGCTGTATGTCTGAAAGACTTGTAGTTGGCCCCGGACATCGTGGCAACCCACACATGGACATTGTCGTAGATTTCTGGTTGGTCGTAAAACGCCGAAGAAGTATGCAGTGCTTTGACGATAGCCGAAAAGAATTCTTCCAAAACGTCTTGGAATCCTGTGTACTGCTTGTTCTTGGAGACGAGCGGATATTCCGCCAGCTTCTGTTGCTCATATTCCTGAAGCACGTCACCAAGTTTGTTGGGAACCGAATCCAAATCTTCTATATCCTGCGTTTCAACTTTGGAATTGCTGCCGATGCATTGGAGGACGAAGTTGATCAAATCCCGGAGTGCTGCGACACTGTCCTTTTGCACGGCTTCGAACCACATAGACGCGGCATCCTCAGGCGATTGCCCTCTTCCGAAGACTTCGGCGTAAAGTCCTTGTTGATGCGCCTGGCTGGGTCGAGAGCGCGCCTTTTGGGCTTTCGAAGATTTCGCCCCAGACTTGCTTTGTATATTGGCCGAACGAATGGCGAGGGTGGTGCTGGGTCCAGGTTTTGTCTTTGCGCGCTTCGTGGCCGGCTTTGCGGGTGCGGCTTTTGCCCTCCTTACGCGGCGCTGGGCTTTCAGTTCCTCCTCATCAGGCTCTTCATCTTCATCTTCGTCGTCTTCGTCGTCCTCCTCGTCCTCATCTTCTCCGCTGTCTTCGCTACCCTCCTCCTCTTCCTCACTATCGTCTGCAGTCGTTTCATCTTTTCGTTTGCGCTTCGCCGTTCCGTTTGTCAGAAGGCTGCCGACATGATGCTCCTGGGAGAAAACTTCTGGTTTGCGCACCACTCTGGCTGATTTGCGACGCGATTCTGGCGTGCCATTGGGCGCACTGGATTCAACGTCCATGTTTGGTGGATCCGCCGTTACGAGAGGGAGACGAGGCCAGGCGGAACGCGTCTTGTGGGTAGTGGTGACTACTTTGGTGGAGAGGGTCGACAGTGAGATGGGCTTTTAGCATAGCCGCGCCAGCGTGGTTTGAAGGTGAATTGCTGGAATGATGAAATGAAAAAGTCTCATCAATCAACAAGTTCGAGTTGGCTGCCCAGGTGTGTGCGACAGCGACGCGTGACGCGAAATAGTTGGAGTGGATTCTCAGCGGAGGGGTGGCACTTGGGTGGAGTGGCAGTTTTGGGAGAGATTTTACTTAACTTTTAGCGGCTGGTGAAGCGTCCAGGGGGAGCTCTAGGCATACCCGAACCTAAACTCGAGGAAAGATACGCTTAACCCTGCCTAAACTACATGCAGTTTGTCTTCACACAAATCATGTCGTCTACATCTCGTAATAAAGTGTGGTGAGACGATCGTGCTGAAAAGGTGATTCTTTGTGCCAATGCTCTGCTGAGAGGTATGTCCCTCCCAAGCTCTCCATTCGCCGCATCAACTTCTGCAGCTGGCGACGGAGAGATTGTTTTGGCTCTTCTTCCACCTGGCAGACAAGTCTTGCAAAAATGTACCTATCAATACCCACTGAAGCTCATTGCCCCTGACCCTCATCATTCAAGCGAAGGGAAGCATGTGACAGTTGCTTTCCTTCTCACATATGGCGGTGGTCTAGTAGGAGGCGACCAGATCAACCTCAAGATACAACTACAGAACGACACCAGATTAGCTCTCCTTACTCAAGGCAGTACAAAGATCTTCAAATCCCCTTCGATATCAGTGGTCAGCCGGCAACATCTGAGCGTCGAGATTGGAAAGCAAGCTGCTCTATGCTATTTGCCCGACCCAACACAGCCTTTCGCCGAGAGCGTCTACGACCAGAAACAGACCTTCTATGTTCAGCCGGATGGCACAAGCAGCTTAGTGATTCTCGACTGGGTTAGTGAAGGCAGACGCGCGAGAGGAGAAAGCTGGACGCTTTGGAGTTGGGAAGGTAGGAACGAGGTCAGAGAACTCAACCAGCAATCCAAAGGGAGACTCTTGCTCCGTGATGCGGTCATGCTACACGCAGATGATCTCGGTGGCACCGGACTATTGGAAAAGTCAAACGATATGGGCATCTTTGGCACCTTGATTGTGTACGGACCGGTATTCCAAAGACTTGGAGATTTCTTGCTGCAGGAATTCAGCAGTCAACCGCGCATCGGAGCGAAGAATTGGGCATCTGTTGATGGTGCGGCTCAGACGAACGGAAGTTATAAACCTGACTCTGTTCCGCAACGAGAACGTCAAGGTGGTCTCTTGTGGACGGCTGCAAGTGTGCGAGGCTTTGTTCTGATCAAGTTTGGGGCGAAAGAGATTGATGTTGCGCGTCACTGGCTCGGAGGGCTTCTACGACAAGAAGGCACAATCGAATCAGCATTTGGACACCAGGCTCTTCTATGCCTCAAATGAATTGATTCCTCCATTGCACGACATGATCAAAGTCTTATTCCGCCAAACCAAAAGCAAATCCCAAAGTGCGACGACATTAAATATTCAGATTCGCTGGTCACACGTCTACCGGCTGCCACTACTTCCCTATCGTGAGGAAGAGGCGATCACCAATGTCACCCAGGCCAGGTTTAATCATGCCACTGTCAGTCAATGCTTCGTCCAGACCACCTGCCCACACTTGAGTTCCCTCTGGCCATTCTTCAGCTGCTCGTGTCAATCCCGGAACCGCGCCGAGTACGCACAACAGGATAATCTTCTCTACTCCCCAATCTCTTAGGCTCTGGACAGCTGCGCAGGCAGTGGCACCAGTGGCACAGACAGGGTCGACAACGATGGCCAACTTCGCGACGTGGTCGGAAGCTTGAGGGAGATTGTTGTAGTATTCGACGGGCTGAAGGGTCATCTTTTCGCGGAAGAGGCCAAGGTGATGGACGGAAACAGGTTCAGGGAGGAGTGTCTGGATTGCTGTATCGGTGGTCAGCATTTGACAGACTCTTGCGACGATTGTGGAAGAAGCGCAAACCTACCTTCAACCATGCCTAGCCCACTACGCAAGATTGGAACTACGGTGACCTTGGAGCAGTCGATGGTCTCATAAGGATACTCAAATCCGATCGGGGTTTCATCCTAAATCAAATCACGAGTTAGCCTGGATCTTCAATCAGCGCGGATGCTCAAGAGGTCATGGACTGCAGACTCACTGTTCCCGCCTGGTGTGTCTCAAGCTGCGCAAGAGCCTCTGAACCCAAGATCAGGGCAATTTCATGCACAAGTGTCTTAGTTTCACGAGCATTGGTAGTTTTCGATCTCAACTTGCTCAGCTTTGCGCGCAGGCAAGGGTGCTGAGAAATGTGGACATTTGACGGTACAGAAGAAGCCATGTCTATGAATACTTGAATAAGAATACAGAAAGGTCTATAGGGTCACAATGAGCTCAGGACAAATAAGAGAGAAATGGACAGAGATCTGTAGATCGCATGTATTTGTAGAGCGTGTTTATCTGTGTTACACAGATGCTGGACGCGAGGAGGGGAAATTGAGCTGCGCAGCATTCAGAGAGGGGCCCGGCCAAGTCCGGTCAAGCCTTCATTTGGCAGTCGTGGCAAGCAATCCAACGTTGAGCTGCATGCAGAAACATACCAGAATATGGCTACCTGCAACAACTCCCATCTACCCATGTCAATGAATTGAGAACAGTGTGAAGAAACCTAGGTAGGTACCATCATCTACGGAGGTATGCTTTTGTTGGTCGAGACGTCATCGCTCAATGCCAGTGGCCGTCTGGTGTTTATCGGCAAGTTACTATCGAAGCGCAGCCTCTCCACTCAAAACACTCCCTTCCTTACAACTGCTATCGGCAAATATGCCATGGCCATAGCTGCCAACCTCAATCGAAGCGCGACTTGAATGCCAGCTGTCCTCCTCCGTTCCATCTTATCAAATCGAGGCAGCGCTCATATCAACCCCAAGGCCGGCGATGGCTCGCCACGATGTGGGAGCGATGGGTGAAGAGGCGGAAGATGAAGCAGGCGATACCGCAGAGTTGACTGAGATGGCCGTACCACCACCTGTTCGTCCTGAAGATCGAAGATATCCGTCATTGGAAGATATGGAACGACGAGCGAGCAAACATGGGCAAGAGCAGGAAGCCGCACTCGGAGAAGTTGCCGCGCCCGAACCGATTGCTTCACATGAGCGGGTGGAAGATGAAGAGACTGGACACGGTCGGGGAAGTCTGGAAGAGAAACAAAAGCTCGCTTCTACAAAGGATGCGGATTTCGCTCCACGGCGGACGGCGACAGAAATTTACATTGTCTCGTGGCTGATATTGTTCTCCCTCCTTGGTACCCTTGCACGGCTAGGAGTCGAGGCTATTACACTCTACCCGAACTCGCCATTCCCGAGTCGAGTGCTATGGGCAAATCTGGGCGGATCTTTGTTCATGGGCTTCCTCGCAGAAGACCGCCGACTGTTTCGAGACGAATGGGGATCGCCTGACCCGAAAGCACCTGGGTCAACCCACACCAAGGTCAAAAAGACCATCCCGCTATATATTGGGCTTGCTACCGGATTTTGCGGTTCATTCACATCCTTTTCGTCGTTTATGAAGGACTCCTTTCTGGCACTTACAAATGCTCTACAATCGCCATCTCCGACAAGTCCCTACCACATGGATCTGGTCGTTGCGCACAGGAATGGTGGCTTCTCATTCCTGGCGCTGTTAGCTATATTGATTATTCACCCTGCCATCTCTCTCGCTGCCCTGCAAGTTGGAGGACAATTGGCCTTGGTATTGCAGCCGGTCACGCCAACGCTTCCATTCAGGCTCTGCCGGAGGATTCTAGATCCCTTGGCTGTCTTCGTTGGGTTTGGGTGCTGGCTGGGAGCCGTGTTTCTCGCCATCTGGCCGCCTGGTGATCACGTACACTGGCGTTTTCGAGCGGTCATACCACTGGTCTTCGCGCCACCTGGATGTCTACTTCGCTTCTACGCTTCAAAACATCTCAACGCCATCATTCCAAGCTTTCCACTAGGCACGTTCGCAGTCAACATATTTGGAACTGCAGTGTTAGGGATGGCATTTGATCTGCAGCATGCCACCGGGATCGGCGTATCCCAACCCAATGCATGTGCCGTTCTACAGGGCATCATGGAAGGGTTTTGCGGTTGTTTGACAACTGTGAGCACTTGGGTTGCCGAGCTGAATGGCCTGCGGCGAAGACATGGTTGGATATATGGTCTGGCCAGCGTTGGCACAGGATTGAGTCTCATGGTGATCATCATGGGCTCGATGGGGTGGACAGTCGGGTTCAGTGAACCTGCATGCAGTTGATACTTGTATTTGGCTGTTGCTGTTGAGGGTTGGCTTTTCAACGGCCTGTTGCTCTGCTCCAGCCTCTCCACTGCAAGTGCTTAATCGGGCGCTAGCGAATCAAAAGCGGCTGTCCGCACAGCCCATAATAATCATCCCATTCAGGCTAGTTAATCGGGCGGAACCAGGCCATGATGGCCACCCATTGGACGGCTTCCAAACTCAGACCTCCGAACCCCCGTGATTGCTATTTTCCCGTCCGGCCTCCTGCCACGCGTAAGCAATTCCTGTTTTCTACTCCGTGTCCAACAAGTTGCTGAGCCTCACCAGCTGAACGCCGCAGTCTACGTTGCCCTTTTTACTCCGAGTCTCTTTTCAACAGGGTCCCTCACCATCCTCGATACTCTTCTCGTTCGCTGCCAGGTGCATGCCATGATAATTCATCCATTGTCTCCCGTTTCATGACTGTACGACCTCCAACAGCAGATTACCCCTAGAACGAGAATTCACGATCCGAGGACGACCTCCTGTCTCCCTTCAAGTTGACCAACAGCCAACAACTCGCCCACCATGTCCTCGAAAACAGCCACGTTTCTTCTTCTCTCCGCCTTGCTATATGGCGCAACAAACGCCTTTGTGCCTATGAACAATATCCATCCTCCCATAGACAACTACGATCCCCAGCCTGCAATCTCCTCTGAAATCGATGCGGCTCATTGGGCCCCTGTCGCGACCCTTGTGCCAGCCTCGACGTCCTCGATACCTACCACCACACCTGCACCCTCTCTAGACGAGTACAAGATCCTTCCAGTCGGTCTAGACGCCAACGCCGTGCCCGAACTCAAGAAGAGGCAGGTTACAGGCCAGGGTGTCCCAGCAGCCGCAACAGAAATCGAACAAGTCTCCCCCATTACCACGTACTTTGTCAACAGTGAAATAGCGCCTGGTTCCTTTGCACAGGTGCCTGTCGTATACACCCAGACATTTCCCCCTATCCCTGATCAGTGGAGTAGTGCAGTGCCCGGCACAATCGGACTGGGAACCCTCACCGGCACGGTGGGCGGAGTGAGGACGAAGAGAAGCGAGCCGACACAGATGCCAATGGCGGCTGAAGAAGACAAACAGGTGGCGGATCCTACTGCGGTCATATCTCCCACGCCCAGTGTCATTGCACACGATGGAGAAGGATACAACAGCCCCATATTCCTCGAGGTGCACAACGGTGCAGGCCGTGCTCTCCAAGCTGGAACTCTCGCCATTCTAGCCGTGGGAATTGCCACCGCGTGCGTCAATTACCTATGACCCTGAGAGTTCGAATTCCATTTTGTATGAAGCCGATTTCTGCATTTTGCGAGCATTGGAGTCCTGAGCGGCTGGTTTTGTTTTGGACCATAGCCTTTCCCCTGCGGGATCGGTAGAGTCGGGTTGGAATAGAGGCGCTCTATCTGTACAACCTCTCGAGGCCACAAAAATAGTTGTTTCGGAGTGAGCACTGGCAGTGAACAATCCAACTTTGGGGACAAACACGGAGTTAATATGGAGTGGACACCACAACCCGATATGAAAGAACATCATCAATGTTGGGGAATTGGGTATTTATTTTGTTTTACTTTTGGGGACAGGTGGAATTGATTGATTCACTATCCGCCTCGAGCGCAAACGCCGAGGACGATGACAAACAAAAATGCGGAACGCTCATAGATAGCGAGCGCCCTTGGAGCCACTATGCGAGATACAGTATATAATGAGGCTACCATAAATACGAAGTCGTTGCCAAAACCCCCCTTTGTCCTTGTGGTAGTCATCTTGGGATTGGTTTTCTTCGCGCTCTCTGTGCCATGTGTTCTCTGAAACTCCGCAGGAAGAAGTTGCGAGAAGAGGCCGGGCCAAAGAGTGGAGGGGAAGGCAAAAACTATGCGCATTTCATATTTGATTGAATACATGTATCTTTCATTCTCGACTGAGCAGGAAGTCGGGTGATTTGGGTGTCGACTCTGGAGGACCTGTAGCAGATTGAGGCTCACTGCAAGGCTCGCCAGAACGCCTAGAACTCGAGACCCGCCCAATGTGTTCTACGCTTGATCTGGAAGACGACTGGCTTCGAGACCTCAGCGGTTCTCCCGGCGGCTGGTCCGTCGATGTGCCTGTCGAAATCCCCAAGCCTGCTGCCGTCGAAGAGTCTGCGCTGCACGGAGTGGTGTCATGTGCATTCGGCAACCCCGTGTGATTTTCCGTGGATGGCGAACGAGGACGCTCGGTACTCGCAGCTTGAGACGCGTCTTTCGGCTTCGATCCAGCGCGACGGTTTCTGTGTAGCATTTTCCTCAATCGCTCAGCGACAGTTACCTCGCTCTCGAGGAAGTGGATGCCGGCTGGAGGATCTAGCGGATACAAGGTGGTGAAGGCACAGTAATCGTCCTGTCTCGAGGTCGGCTCGGAGAAGAGATCTGACGGAATCACTCCCCATTGCTGTTAAGCTCCGTTAGTCTGGACTCATAATGACACAAGGCAAACAACGACTTCGCCATTGACGGGTAGATTCTCGCCAAACAAGTAAACGTACAATCGGGAACAAGTGTGCCTCGTTGTCCGCGGACGGAGGGTGACAGGCTGCACTGATGGCTGCGCTGCATGTACAAGCTAGCGGCATTCCAGACTGAGTTTTGTGCAGATATGACAGACCCAAGATTGCCAGGAAGAGTACCAACGTGATGACGAATGCTGAGGTGAGTACATCAGCCCAAATTCCTACACATGAGGGATCTCCCTTTACCGGTAAACGTTGCAGCCACACTATAACCAGTAGTCACGAACCCGTCAAGATTTGGTTGCCACGCTCTAGGGGTCCCATCTGTGCCCCCGTAGGTAAGACTCTGGACAATAAATTGGCTTTGCGAAGCAAGCCAGTGAAGAGCGAAAAAGGCGACGGTAAATGGTAAACCATATCTGCAATCAACGACGGCGATCAGCAAGGGATGTAGAGACAGCGAGCGGTAGAAAAGAGACTTGGTGTCCTACCGCAACGGCATCGAAACTGAATACTTGGATCTCTGCATGCCTTCCGGGTGGGTGACTCGTAGCAGTTTGCGCTTTTGGCAGTATGAGCTCCATTCTTGACTGACATGGAAACATGCAAGGAGCGAAATCGTGACTGTATTCAACACCGAGATGAGGAACTGGGGGTAATTTGCTAGGAAAACATTCCCAATGAAGCTCGCGGTGTCCTGCTTGGAAATTAATGACGGGCCCCTCAATCTATGGGAGCTCTTACGTTGGAACTGAGCTTTTTCAAATCGTAGATTGAGGATGCATCCACTCTACCCCATCCAAGACTCATGATATCCGGAAAAGTCGTGTACGTGCCATCATTGCGGACACGAATGAGCTGATAAATGAATTGCACCAAGAAAAAGATTGTAACAATACCCCATCTACGCGCACAGTCAATCACCTGACGCCCGTGGTCCCCATGATGGTTCACTTACAATGAGAACGCCGAATAAAGCCTCGTTCGACCAGTGGTTTCGGCCCATCGAGCAACGGTCTTGTTTGAACTGCGCCATTCCTGCGGCTCCAGGTCTTCCCAAGACTTTCCCTTCTGCCGATAGAGTTCCTTTGAAGTCACATTAATGAGATTCTTGGTGGATTGGTCTTCTCTCTCTAAAAACGACGCAATCGCATCCCCAAGGGTACATAGCGTGACTCCGTGGCGAAGATCTTTGCTGAGGTAGACTCCCCACATGCAAAACGTTTTAAGAAGGATGCTGATGCACACCACTGGGTATGGAGTCAACGACATGAGAATTGGGAGGTGGAATTCAAAACTCACCAAGCGCGAGAGGCGGAGAGAACTTCATCTGACACTGTCCGTAGCCAGTGCTGGCTTGGATTCGTTGAGCCAGACAATACGAGACCGGGTGACCGTATTTGTCCCAGTCTGGAGCAGTATTTACAAAGTCTTCTCGTTGATTACAGTCCGGTGCAATGCCAACAGTGTCGTTCGCACATATCCACTCGCGCTGATCACGTTTCGCTCGAGGATTCTTCAACCCAGATCCTGTGTAGTGGTATTCAATCAGCGAAGATGTGTTTGAGTCTGTGACGTTGTCCACTATGATTATGAGATTCGAATGTTGACCAAAAAGGTCTGAATATCTCCATAGACAATCAAATTTCGTGAGGTTAGCGAAGACGTTCTTGTCCCTAGAATTCCTGATCATGTTTTGTAGTGTCTGGTTATCCAACTTTCCGAGACACCCGCTCAGGGGAAGCTCCTCACCGCTATCTTTGTCTGGGGCGTTGGTTAAGAAGCTACCTCCCCAGGGAGCTCCATGCAAGAAACTTTCGGCTGCCACGACGGCCGGATATTCAAAGGACGACACATTTGTGGTTGAGACCACGGAGTTGTAGCTAAACGACGTAAGCTGGAGCTAGGAATGCGGCAGAGACGTGACATACACGAAATGAAGTGGCAGGGAAGAAAATAGTAGCACAAGCAGTAGGACCTGGCTTTCGGGTTTTGATCTTCGGAAATTTCTAACGCTCAAAATCCCAATGTCGTACCAGTCGCCACGCCGATGCTTTTGGTCTACCTGAACTCTGGTTGGAGCTGTCACCAGCTGCATACACAGCTGACTGAAGAGGTAGAGAACAGAAGCGAGCAAGTTAATCACGCCATGAAGACTGACGTTGATCACCCTTACCTGCTCACAACCTCCGTGGTAAAAGACAACGGTGCCGGCGGAGTAGAGTCGGCGGTACCGTGGCAGGAAATACAGGATGCAAGTAACAATCAGGTTGACCACAAATATTATAGTTGTGACAATCGCGGCCGTCAGCAGCAGGCTTTCCCGTTTGGCCAGCCTCACTCCGAGTGTTCTTGCTTGCCTGTGGTCGGGATCGAGGCGAGGAAGCCAGGGGCGCAAGGCTTGAAGGTGCGCAAACGCAAAGTTTTGCACGGTAGAACTTGCATCAATCGATGGATCGGTTTGAACGTGCTTTTCCTTCGCAGCGCTCTCAGGGAAAATATGATCCGGCGAGGTTTTGGCAGCCATTGTATGCTGAGGCTGAACGTTGTATTATGGCACCGCTCACGGATGATTACGGTTGTCTTTTGTCGCATGGCGTACTCCAAGCATCCAGCTGTTGCAGCTGTGGTGTATATCTAACCAGCGTACAAGCCGCGCATCGAGGAGACACAGAGTCGTCAGTAGATCAAGTTATCTTCTTGTAGGCTGAAGGTGGCAAGCAAGGAAAGTAAAGAGCTCTGGCTTTCGGAGCCTCATCAAGCATGCATGAGCATCGTTGGAGGGACGGCCTGAACAACGCCGTGGCTGATTCAAACCTTTACCACTGGTTCCCGTCGACAGCGCGAAATGTTCGAAGACGCCCAACATCGTTCTTCAGTCTTCTCAATTACTGCGATCGTCGATGCACTCGCGAGGCATTAGGCTGCCTGGTATGAGGTAGAAAGGCAGCTAAGCGGCTCGCGATTCACGTTGGCTCGGTGGGGCGAGAATGAAGAGCTTGTCCTGTGCAAGCGATCTCGATTGTCGGAATCGGAAGAGCTTGAATGTATTGTGTTTGCGCCCCATGAAGCGGCTCTGAGCCCCTCCCGTACACGAGAGACAAGGGTCGCCTGACATCGCCACGAGATTGGGAGACCACTCAATGAGCAAAGGCAACACCAGAGTGCAGGTTGTCGGTTCAGGCTATTTTCAGGTTGGCAACAGGTTGGTAAGGTGGTACTCGTATCTGCGTTAATGGGCCAGGCCACTCGCTTCAAGCAATAACTTTGGCCCTTGGAGCAAAATCAAACCATATCAAGGTTGTATGCATCGCGCTGTGGGAAGGTAAAATTGATTGATTGTCCAAGTTTTATCCACACAATTGCTGTTTAAGTGTATTGAGCTCTCCCGACACACTGGCACCTGCCTCCCGTGCCTGCGCCTTCCTTCTGTTACTGACTACGTATCTAGGGACCCAGGTACTCTCGCTTAGGCCTTGAAACAGCTTCAATATTGAAGCACGCAAGAAACAAATCATGAAACTGACAGTCAGGCTGGAAAAAAACACGTAGCTACTGAGTTCGTTCGATCGTGGCACAAGCGCAACAAGCAGCTATAGCGTCGACCATTGCCGGCCATTATACCTTTGGAAAAGTTTCTGTTAGTTGATTAAAGCAGATACGAATCACTTTGTCGTCCTGCCTGTCTATCTATGCATGGTAAACATCGATTCGGGTATCTTGAACGATTCCCAAGGTTTCGATCATCCGTGGCTTTTGGTCCTGCGTGTCCTCGGTCTCTTGGTCAGGCTGGAATCGACACAATTTTGGTACATTACATCGTTGGTTCAATCGTACAGTCTGGCCCAGTCCGGAACCAACACCAATTTCGACCTCACCTGGCCCAGCGCGACGGCGTGACCTTTATTTGCTTTCTCATCGCCCATGGGTACACCCACGTGCATAAAATTCTCCTCCCCATCATGATCACGTCTATCGTGAGAAGCGGCCCCGCCTTGTTGAACAAGAACGACGTCCTGCAAGAAATCCACTTCACTACCTAGTCGCACCTCCATATCTGTGCCACCCCAGTCGATCGTGACTTTGCCCGACTTGTGGAGATTCAGCTTTCCCACGACCCCGGCTGGAAGGCGTGTGGGTTCGGTTGCTGTAAGGATGCCCTCATTCTGGAGAGTTGGCGGTTCTTGCTGTTTCGAAGAAGGGCCGTTGTCGGGATTCGATGGCTCTGCACCTCGTACACCAATAGCCGAGTCGGGTGCGTCGGGAATAGTGTCAAGATCGATGGTGGTGCCGTTGGCGTTGGTGGCGAGGGTCTCGGTTTTGACTTCTGGGTGCTGTGGCGTGGTGGGATCAAAGAGGAAGGGAGTTAATGGTGGGAGTTGGAAAAGAAAGAGTTTGCCTCGTCCATCTGTGGGGTGCCCAGGCAAATCTTTCTTGTCGACACTGTCCACGCCATCTGCCGCAGAAGGGTTACTAATCTTGAATATCTCCCGCAGCTTCTCAATGTCGTCTTTGATGCGTAGTCTCTCTGCACGCTCTTCAATCGTCTCATTGGCTGGGGTTTTCGTATCTCGCCCGTACTTAGCTGTACTAGTTGGCGTCTTCCTCAGGGCTCGTTTCCTCATCTCAGGGCTTGAGGGTTGTTCTTTGACGAACTGCACCGTGTCTGAGTCGACTTCCATGGCATCGCCATCTTTTTCATCCGAGGATAGCTCTTGAACTTCGAGATCGGGTTTCTGATTTGAGGTAGGCCGTTTCTTGCGCGAATTGGTTTTGTTTTGTCCATCTGCTTCTTCGTCGGGTCCTCGTGTTCGACGTGCTCGCAAAGGTCTCAAATCCCCGTTATTGGCAGCTTTTTGTTTCCCAATCCTTGAGGTTGACCGGGTCATTTCCTCGTCTTCATCACTAGGAATCTGAATGTATTCGATGTCTCGCCTAAAGTCGTCATCGAGATCGTCGTCGGTGTTTGAATCCAGCGTGTCGAAGACCTTGGTATCAACCATATTGGTAATTTGGGATGTTGCGGTACGACCAGTGCCTTTGGTTCCTCCCGATCCTCCAGCAGAAGCATCGCCGTCTTTGACGGGAGCGCCAGTTTCACCAGCTGAACTCCCGCCACCCACAAGCTCGGCAAGTCTCTCATAATCTTGCTTGATAGTGGTCTTTGGAGCTACGCTTGCGCCAAAGACACCACCTCCTTGAGCCTGTACGTCTCGCTGGCCTGTGACACCACCGCCCCTACCTCCTCGAGAAACTCCTCTTGCTCCCCTCGAACCGCGGGTCGCGGCTTCATGTTCCGCAGCTCGTGCTTTTCGGCGCTCTGCCTCTTCCTTTGCAAACTGCTCTCGTTCAGCCTTTGTTTTGCGCTGGATACCGGCGCGTGGTCTAGGTGTTCCGCGACCGCGCACACTGGGTGCGGGCATTGAAGTGGAAGGAGTGGAGGGTGTCTCGCCGGGCATTTCAATGAGATCCGGGAGTTCTTTGTAGCTGCACCTCCAGTTCCGTGAGAAATCTATCTGAGGATATCGTCAAGGTTTGGAATATGTCTCATGATGAAGTACAGATATTGTCACCGAGAGAGTCAACACTGAAGCGCGATGGATTGCGTTGATAGATTGTCGGGATAAGGTAGCGAAACTGTAGGGATCAAGAGGCTGTAACTGACAGCGAACACTGAAAAGCACTGAATCTTGTTTTGGATCGAAAAAGAAATCTTGCAATACCTTGAAGTTGTGGTGTGAACTCAGTCACAGGTTTCTTTGCATCTTCACCTGGAAACTTTTTCAAACCCGGAACCCCACAAAGGGTTCAGCCTTGCGGCGGAAATAACCCCGCACGAGGCTCCGGCTTTTGTCGTCAGAACCTGAGCTCTATCAGACTCTTGCGACACCATCTATCACAACCTTGCAAGTGGTCACAACCCAAGTTATTCTTATGGGATATTCCAGTTCATTTCGTACAGTCATAGATACTATCGAACCTTTAATCACTCCATACTATCTCCCTTTCACGGAAGAACAGATCAAAAACCATTCCCTATCCCGCGTACCCGCCAAACAAAAGAACTTGAACCCCCACAATGTACTGAACTTGACAACCGCCTGCCCAGCCGCCCTTTCAAGTCACAAAGTTGGCTCTTCTTGGAAAAGTAAAGCTCGAATGCAAAGTTCGCACCGTGGCCGTTCCGTCGATTCGTTGCACAGTGGCCTTGCGGCCTGGTTGAATCCAAAAATCTCTCCGCTCCATATCCCTTTCTATCCCGGTGACTGTAATCCTTTTTCCGTGGCGACTTTGTTTTGAACCAGGTCCTCCACCCGCATGCCCTGATCGCTGACTATCTCTTTCTCTTCTTGTTCTTGTCGGGACTCCCTTGCATCCCGATCGCGTCCGCTGACATGTCGAACGCCGTCATATCGGGGTCCTGTTCAGTCGAAAGGCCATCGCCAGTCTTCTTGACAGGAACACCCATATGCCGGCCATATCGACCCTTGCGGCCATTCCCTTCATCTTCACTAATACATCCATCAATGCCGATGCCAGCATCCTTGCATCGTCCGCAGGGTCGTTGACGGTCACAACCCTTTTTACTCTTTCTGCATCGTTGACACCGTGGCTTCGAGGACAAGTCTTCTTCATCTACACCCGCGTGATCGTGAAAGTTGATGCTAGAGCCGGAAGATTTCCGAACTTGTCCTGCGGAAGCTGGTGCCGATGGTGCTTTCATTAGCCCTGGCTGTGTTGGCTTCGCAGGTTTGGGAACAGGGTTTGATCGAGACTTTGAAGACTTTCCACTCTTCACCGAGGTGGTGCTCTTGGGACGATAGCCGTTGCTCGGACCGTCATGCATCTTTGTCTTGATCTTCTTGGTCTTTGGTGGACCATCATAATCATCTGGTTCGCCTTTGATATGGTCCTGAGCATACTCGTCGTCTTCATCTTCAAAGTACTTCCGATGTTTGGGCTCACCATCTGCATCGCTATACTCTTCGCTATCGCTTGTGGCACCCGTGGATGAAGCTGCATCAGCGGCAGCACTAAAGGTCTCATCCATAGTTGAGTTGGAAGTACGTCCGTGTGAGTAATTCGACGCATCTCCAAGAGCGATCAAGGTACGAGCGACATCCTCATCTGAGATGCAACTGGCAACAGTGGGATCTGGAGTCGGGAGAACCCCATTGCCCATATATCCTTGCCTTGCCGTGGGCCCTTGTTGTGTATTGGATCTGTCTCTTAATCGATGACCATGCTGGTGAACGGGAGTATCCATATAATGCCCCGTGCCAGTGTCACCATAGCCAAAGCCATTGGAGTATGTTCCATAGCTTTGTGGCGAAAAAACTGGGGCCTGCCCAATGCCGTACAGTTTCTGGCCGACAGGGTGTAGCGGGGAAGGGCCCTCCTGGGGCAGCGAACGTCGCTGAGGTGATATGGAAGACTGTGATGCGGCCACAGGTACCTGAGGGGGCACAAAGAGTGGGAGGGTCTGATCCTCCAAGTCAGCATGGGGCCGAAGGAAGGGATTCGACGCAAACTTACCGAGCTATCAAAGATGGTTTGTCCACGCCGGCCATCTTGAAGGACGTTGGCTGTACTGATATCCGAGCTGGCAAACTGCTCGCTCTTGGCCTTCTTGGATCCAGAAATCGAACTGCGCCCAGCCTCACTGTCACTGTAGACGTTGTCCTCGTGGAAGCTTCCATTGGCACTGGAGCCACGACTGGCTGCACCGTAGGGTGCGCTTTTCTGTTGTGACGCACTGCGGCGACCTCGACCTTGCGTAGGAGAGGTGCTTCGCTTTCGCGCGACTCTCGAAGCAGCCCTTGAAGGCGAGTGAGACTGTTCGCGCAAATGAGGAGGCAGCATTTGAAAAGGCTCGCCCAAGCTGGGTCGACGCTTTGGTTCGTACCCGTAGCCGTTCTCGGCTTGAAGAAGCGTATGTGGGATTGCACTGGACGCCCCCTGGGGAATGGGTACAACAATGCGCACATAGACTGTAGAATTGTGGCCCAAATTTTCATATGAGGCGATCAGGGTGTTCCCCACGGCATCCTCAAAGGTTACTCCATTGCCGTCATATATACCGTAGAAATTCTTCACCGTAGTAATGATAGATTCGGTATTATCATGTGTATTCAAAACCACCCTGAGAGGGATCCGGGCTCTGGTCTTTGAGCCCTCATCCAGGAGGAGCTCGAAGGAGACGGACTTGGCAGGGAGCATCTTGATGTTCTCAGACTTTTGTTCGTCGTTGGAGAGTAGGCTGGAAACCTGCATGATGCTCGATATTGTCTGATATTGGTATTCTACCTCTTGGAATTTAGACGCCACTGAGAGCGATCATCAAGGGTACGCTTTGGTAGGAAGGAGGCTTTTGAGGGAGAAATTGGTTGAATATTTGATCGAGCACGGTACTGTAGATCCTTGTTAGTTGTGATGTGCCATGACGATATAACCCAATGGAGTGAAGTGGATGGGTATAGGGGAGCTGGTTGCGTAGTTTGTCAGATGGTTGGGGGATGCCCGGGTTCCCGCACCTCATCCAGGATGCGAAACGCAGACCAGGAGAATGCCTTTAAAGGAATAATTCAGAGACTTACGCTGGGTTTAGACGCACAGAATAATGGAGCAGAAGATGCGCCACTCGAGTTGCAACAGCATCCGGCTCTACCGTCCAGGCATCGTGGAGCGCTCAGAGCATAGTCAACTGCAGTGATGCCTCGCACGAGTGTAGTCTGATCCGGCAGATCAGCGAGGGAACAAAAGTGGTGGAGGGAAGGTGGACCTTTTGAGGAGAGCGTGGAAGGTTCTGAGGGATTGAGTATCAAAATTTACAAGACAATGGAAAGGGAGAGGTCGCAGGTCAGAAGGTCAAGGGAAGAACGGAAGAAGCGAGGTGCGAAGTGAATGAGGCTTGGGAAGCGCAATAGTGAACGGGCGTGTGAAACGAGGCCCACCCCAGTCCAACTATGCCAGTACCTCGTCGTACCACAGGAACGTGGCCCTCAGGTATGAAGAAATGATTAATTCCCGATCACACAATTGATTAATGGTTTGCACAAGAATTCAAGTTGGGTCGCAAAGAAGAAGAAAAGAAGAACAGCGACCAGAGGGGGTGCAAGTCTACGGTGTGGTGACTACTGCTACATAGTTATGCCATAGCGCTGGTCGATATCTTGAAGCTACTGCCAGTTTCCATATAGGTTGGGTGTTTGAGCTCAGAGCGCCATCCGTATCTTGTGATGCGATGCTCATCCAAGCTTGGAGCCAATGGTGCCGGGTGACAACCCGAGGCGGTATCCTTGGTGGCCACTCGGGGGAGGTAGGGGAGGTAGGCGGAGAGCCTGGGCTGGCTTTGTATGGCCGGGTTGAAGGCGCCAGGGAAGCAAAGACGACAAGGTAGAAACCATCAGGCAGTCAGCGGGGGGGCTAGCTGAGAGAACGGTGCCCCGAGGACCTTAAAAAGCGAGCCAGGCCCGGCGATGCGATGCGCTGGCTCAGTAATAAAAAAGAATCAAAAAGGCAAAGGAGAAAAGCCCCTCACTCGGGAGAAAAATGATGCTCGAGCAGGTGGCCAAGTGCAGCGGATTCGCGAGCGTTGTCTGGCCGCAAGGGCCGCTATGGCAAAGATTAGCAAGCGTCAGCGTCTGAGCCTGTAATAACGGTAGGTTTCTGAGCCGTATTTGAGTGGAGTTCGAGCAGTTCAAGAGGCCGTCGCAGAAACACGCAAGCATCCGACGCCGCCATTCGACCAATCCCTCGACAACTCCAACGTTGGCTGCCGCAGTGGCTGCCACAGAATGCGCACACCCAAATGGAGCAGGCAACCAGGCCAGCAGGGTTCAGCCAACCCACCGTAACCTACCGCCAAAAAAACATGCAGTCTAATGAATGGCCTTGGAACGAGTCATTGCTGCCAGCCGCCACGGCGGTAACATGGTGACTATCTGCCAGTGCCAGTGTGCTGCTACCAGTACTTCCAAGTTCCCACTCTGATGACTGCCACTGCCAACGGAACCTTGGCGGCCGTGCGGAATTCAGTGCGACTCCCAAGGTCCATGGTCTGTTTTCTCGCCATCCAATTTTGCTTTCTAACATGATCGTGTTCGGCAAGAATATATATGTACGTATGTGCCTGCGGGGAGTCAAGCCGCCAATAGCGCCGTCGTCAAGGTCGCATTGCCTTTCAGCTCTAGATTTAGATTAACGAAGTTCTCCTTCCGTCCATCACCACGTCCAGGTCACCCCCACATTCCATGGCTACGAGCATCATCATGAGTACTTGCACAAGAAAGTTGGAACCGTATCGGCGCAGCAGGATGAAACATCAGATAGGAGTTTTCCACTCGTAGGGCGTAATAAGCCTCAAGTAGGATTGCGCAAATTGGGGCCATCACATGCACATTGTACGAATGATAAGCCTGGCTGCCCGGATTCAAGGTTTGCAAAAAACTCCGAGGTCTCGGGTTGTCGCTTTATGAGTTGCATATTCATTTATCGGCGGGATGTGCACGCATTCCCCTGCTCCGAGAGCGGCGACTGAACAATTCCCAACACAGTCAATGGGATTAATGATCGCGCGCAATGACACAGATGACTACTGTGTCGCCCTGTGCTAGCGACTGGCGAGAACGCTGTTCGAATTTTGACGTCGCATTTCAACCCACAGCTGATAGCTCACGAGGCCCAGGCCGGACATCAGAAGGATGATCGCGGGCATCGCTAGTATCGAGGCCATGATTTGATAGGATTTGACAGCCCGGTAACATCGTTTGAGGTTGAGTAAGCGCCCAAATAAAGACCGGCTGGCCCGAACGTCGGCCAAGTTTCAACAGCACCAGCTCAAATCGACGCCTTCGAAAGCCTTCGCGAGGAAACAAACGAGACCATTGACCTACGGGTCTCCTCTATGATGATAGCCATGCGACGAGAAGTGCTTCTCCGGCGTTGGATGAGATGAGCTGTTGATTGATGGTCGACACCATCGAACTCAGCAGCTCAGAACGCAGGCTTCGACGGCAGGTGATTTCGCGATTCCGGGCGACATCCGCGACGCGTTGACGTCATTTCTGCCAAATGGCCATTTCCATGAATGGTTTTCACGACAAGCGGACAGAAACCATGGCATGTCCTCGTGCATCCTTCGCAGTGTGATTGATGAAGTTTGCATCTGGTTCTGAGCTCGGTCGTTGCTGTGATGGGAAGATAAACGTCGTCGAGGCGTTCAAGAGTGACGTGTTGTTTACGGCATTGCATGTGGACTAGCCTGCCTTGGCAAAGCCAATTGCGGCAAGAGCCTTGCGGAGAAGTGGTGGACCAATCACAGCATGTTTACTGCTCATCTCCGAGTCTCTGCAAGTTCCAGGAACCTCAAATAATATTCCGATCATAACAATACTGCTGTCTTGTTTTGTTGCCAGGTCCAACCCAATATGTTGTGCTCCCTTTCGCACCCATAGCTTCTGCATTGATACATCTGCTTGATCTTGACCATCCTCTCCCTCCCTCGACTGTTTTTCCACCCATCTCTACACCTGAATGTTTCTAACCTCGTCGCGTACCTGAATCCCTTAGGGGCGCTCCGAATTATCTGCCCGTTCTTCATCCACCATCAGACCTCCATTGATGACACTATTCTAGACACACAACCTGCCCAATATGGATGTGAAGGTACGACGAAACAATCATATCAAGACGCGCAGTTGGATGTGTGCCCAGATCCAGGCCGCTGTCTCCTTTGTTCGCTTAGCGTTGGCCAGTATGCTGACTTTCTCATGCAGCCACAGCGCCCTCTGAGGCCCATACGCGTCAGAAATGATGAGAACGTTCCTCCTGAAGCTCAATCTACCAAGACTATCCATCACCGAAACAAATCCAGTCCGGCACTGGTAACTTCGTTTGCCGAAAGCCAAGGGCTCAAGACCGCTGCGAAACGAACCGCCTTCAACGACGTGAGCAACATTGCTGCAGGCCGGCCGAGCAAAGATGATTCAACCTTACAAACAAAAGCCAATGGACCAAGTTTGGCAAAACCTGGTCATGGCCTAGACCAGAGAAGATCGATGGCTCTTCTTAGACCTGCCCAGAAGGGATTGAAAAGCTTGCTGTCCAATGCAAGTGCCGTTGCATCTTCCAAGTCGTCCTTGCAGCCTACATCTGTCGAAAATGCAGTTCCTTCGCAACCGGTGGCCTCAAAGAAAACCTTGACGAAGCGTCACACAACTATTTTCAAGGACAATCGTCTAGGCACAGTTGCAGAGACGGAGATACCACCACCAGACACTGTCAGCGCGCACCTCTCATCGACAGATAGGATCTCTGGTTTCACACAGGCTTCTGAACCTCAGAATTGTCTTTTGCCACCCCCCGCGCCCGCCCCCATAGCCGCCGAGCCGGTCAAAGAAACCCACGAGCTTCACTCAGAATCCAGTCTGCCAGACATCGAAGATGTTAGCTTGGGACCTTCTCTCACCAGTGAACTCAACATTGAGAGTGAAGTGAAGGATGCGCACGTTGGTGTGCCTGAACCTGTTTCTCAACAACCGCCGCAGCGACCCTCCGTCCGATCTGATCCCAAAGAGTCTCAACCTCCTGCAGACACACATGCTGCAGCTGTTCGGACTCAACAACAACCAATGGCAGTAGCACACCTTGTCAATCCAGTTGACAACATCCCTCCCTTGAGTCCTCATCACTCCTACATCCAACGACGAATTGAACAAGAAGAGTATTGGGATGAAGAGGAAGACGACAATTACGATGATGAAGGTTACGTGACAGCGAGATCATTCCGATCAAGAGGCGACAACACTACCGGTGGAGCTACCACTGTGCTTTTCCCTCAGGTCAATCAACGCGCCCGCAAGGAAATTGCTGCAGCCAAGCAGTTCGTGGAGGCTACTCGCTCTCCAGAAGAGGTAGAAGATGAAACCTACGACACAAGCATGGTGGCCGAGTATGGAGAGGAGATCTTCGACTACATGAAAGTCTTGGAGGTCAAGATGCTGCCAAACGCTCATTACATGGACAATCAACACGAAATCCAGTGGTCCATGCGATCTGTCTTGATGGATTGGCTGGTTCAAGTTCATCTTCGATTTAGCCTGTTGCCGGAAACCCTTTTCTTGACCGTCAACTACATCGATCGCTTCCTCTCCTGCAAGGTTGTGTCACTCGGCAAACTGCAGCTTGTCGGCGCCACCGCCATTTTCATTGCCGCAAAATACGAGGAAATCAATTGTCCCTCAGTCCAAGAGATCGTCTACATGGTTGATGGTGGCTACAGCATAGATGAGATCCTCAAAGCTGAGAGGTTCATGCTCACAATGCTGCAATTTGAGCTTGGATGGCCGGGCCCTATGAGCTTCCTCCGCAGAATCAGTAAAGCCGATGACTATGACCTGGAAACTCGAACTCTTGCCAAATACTTCCTTGAGGTAACACTCATGGACGAACGCTTCATCGGCAGTCCCCCGAGTTTTACCGCAGCTGCGTCACATTGTCTTGCACGGGTGATGCTCCGCAAAGGCACATGGGTAAGCTAATCATGTCAATTGAACTTCTGTACCTGCTAACACATATAGACATCTCACCACGTCTATTATTCCGGCTACACCTATTCACAGTTGAAACCTATTATCAGTCTTCTCTTGGAGTGCTGTGAAGATCCACGCAAACATCACAATGCAGTATTCAACAAATATTGCGACAAACGTTACAAGAGGGCATCAACTTTTGTTGAGACAGAGATCCAGAGAGGCTTCCAATTACCGGATACAACTGCGCCATCCTTTCATGCACCGTCCATGATCCCGTACTACGACAGTGTTCCTTATCTCCGCATGTGAACAGATCACCACAATCAGTTGATTTGTTGGGGGCGCCTCCCACAATCCAGCATATCAGAACATGCTTTGCGCCTGTGCTGCACACCCAGCTGTCCTTGGCTTCTTGATGTAAGGCTCCGAGGGAAAGAATGTTCAGTCTTACCATGCCCAGATCGGCAGATCGGCTCCCATTTTCTCCACAGAGTCGTTGGACCTGATGAAAAACCTTGACGAGAACATACGAAGTTATGACATAAAACTAATTGGCACTACGGCAGAATCACTGAGATGAACAGGCCTTAGCATAATCACCTGCCCTCTCTCATCTACGGGGTTATTGGAATGAATTATGGGAGATCATTGAGGCTTGTGGTCAGCTTTGGAGAGACGAGCCGCGGCTCGGAAATTCCACGGCGCTGTGCAAAAGGGCTGTTGCTTTCGGGGTGTGATAGGACGAGGTTCCTTAATTACTGGGCAACAAAATCGTAATTGTCCTCAGCTAATGCAGGCTTAGACCTCAAAATGAAACGAATGAAACAGCTTCTCTATCTTCGTGAGGTCCAATGTAATCCTCTTGGTGATGTTCTTTTTCGCTGGGCGTATACTAGTACTAGTAGACGAGGAACAGGCAAGCAAGGCTGGCTAAAAAGGGGCCAGTCAGAAGCCGCGAGGCTGAATTTCAGCCTTGGCATTCCTTGGCAGTTGAACCCAGCGAACTTCGGGACGCTTCCTATTCACAACTTGTCTCATTTACGTTCTCCATCACTCCGGTTAATTTGTTTACCTGATGAAGATGCTCATGTAAAGCCCGAAATTGACTGTGGACACAATGGTCTGACCGTTTTGATGCTGCTCGATTTTGAGGCCTTCTTTACCAATCGATTTGGATATCCGACTAATTTTGGCCTATTTTCCGTTGCAACAGAGGCGCAAAACTCGGTCCAATGGCACCTCGAAAGGGCCAAGGGTCAGGCAAAAGCAATCAGGGGAAAACCCAAGCCTCCAATGTTCCAGAAAGTGATCACATAGTGTTTACTAACAAGAAGAATGACAAGAAGCCAGAACAGAAGGATCCCCAAGCCCCTCCTCGACCGGACGTTAAAAAGATTATTGGAGGAGCCTCGTGGACCGGAAAATTACCTGTGAATCTCCTTTCCGAGCACTGTCAACGTCAAAAATGGAACAAGCCAGAGTACCAGGGCAGACAGGTCAATGCGCCAGGTGGAGGCGAGAAACTTCATCGTTCGTGGGTTGTGCTCTCAAAAACAGAGCCAAAGAGTGGCGAAATTACAAAACTCCCAGCTTTTCAGCTCCCAGCTAGCCACGTGCATCTCTCAGATCAACCAACACCTCTCGAATCCCGACATTTCGCCGCAGCATACGCATTATTTCGAGTTCAGAGTATGAAAAATCTCTCCATGGCTTTACCTCCCACCTATCGAGACCTTTGGAAAGGTGATTTTCAGCGCCTCAAGGATGAAGACGTTAAAGAGGGAAGAGCTTGGAAGTATGATGCTGATCCTTTTGCCGCAGAAACGAAGCGGCAAGAAATCAAAGTTGCTGTGGAAAAGAAGAAAGAAGAGCAAGCACGACAACCCCCGAAGACCGAGTCAGTGACGCTTGTAGGTCACGGAACCAGCGGTTTCAGTGCCAAAGCGTGGGACCAAGCACCTCGTGTCGAGTTAGGCCAAGATGCTCGTATACGAATCGAATCAATCATCCGGTCTCACAGTATATGGAACCAGAATGCGTTGACTTTGACACCGTCGGCGAAGGTATCAATCACATCCGATCTGGTGAAGTCTGGGTTCCAGTTAAGTCACATACAAGAGGCTTTAGATTACTGCGGTACCAGAGAGGAAGTGTTAGAATGGCTACTTATTCACGTCCCTGAAGATTGCCTGCCCGCATGGAGCTTTCCTCCTGGTTATAGTGCAGGAGTCACTCTCGTTACCAATGATCTTGCAACAGAGGCTAAATTGAAACGACTGAACCGAGGAGGATTTCCGCCGCACCTGTGTCTCGAAGCCTTGGGCGAAAATGACGGAGATGAAGGACTTGCAGCAGAGGCTTTACAGTCGAAACTTATATCTCCAAAAATTGGATCTGTCAAAGTGCTCACAACCGACACTCATGCTTGGGACGAAGAAATGAGTACTCTCGAGGCTATACTCGACGACAGATTTGCAATGTCTGGCTCCAGTCGCTGCTCTGTTAAAGCGGACTCAAATTCACATCTCTCCGCAACCTATCACTTTCAACGTCCGACTTCTGGATATCCAGATTCTGCGCCTATTTTCACGATCGAAGCTGACCATTTACCAAGCTACGTACGACTAAATATCGCCAAAAGAGGAGTCGTATATGCTCAGAACAGCCTCCTTGGCGATCCCATGATTTTTAGCCTACTTGAATGGGTAGAGAGCAATCTTCCTGATCTCATTCAAAACCCTGGTAGACTCAGCGAGGTAGAAATTGTGTCCTCCTCAATGAAGAAAGATGTCGCATTACCCACGACGGGGGCAGAGGCCCTTCCTACCCGCTCCAAAGCCGCAACCAGAGTGGCGGGCGCCGATCACAGGTCAAACAAGGCGATATCTGATGCTTGGACGACTCGACAACTCTCAGAGTCGCAGCAAAAAATGAATGCTGCAAGGCAAAGACTACCTGCTTGGTCAAAACAGCAGGAGATAGTCAGTGTTGTTCGCAGTGCGCAAGTAACGTTGATTACGGGTGAAACAGGATCGGGGAAGAGCACACAGGTCATCCAATTTATCCTCGACGACTCGATTGCCAACATGAAAGGCTCGTCCGTCAACCTCATCTGTACGCAGCCTAGAAGAGTTGCGGCACTTTCGCTGTCGGAGCGTGTCAGTGCAGAAAGGTGCGCTAAAGAAGGAGATGAAGTTGGATATATCATCAGAGGGGATTCGAAGACCTCTCCGAGGACGAAAATCACGTTTCAAACAACAGGTGTACTCCTTCGGCGCCTACAGATTTCCCCCAATCTCGGAATGGCCTTGACAGGTGTTAGCCACGTATTCATCGACGAAGTGCACGAAAGATCGCTTGACACGGACTTTCTCCTGGCATTATTACGTGATGCATTACCAGAATTTCCACATCTCAAGGTCATCCTAATGAGCGCCACCGTCAATGCAGACACCTTTGCCAATTACTTTGGATCGGGTCGAGTTGGCAGGGTTCACATCGAGGGGCGCACATTTCCAGTCCAGGACTATTACCTCGACGATGTTGTGAAGCTTGCGAGTGGTTTTAGGGCAGTATCTTCGCAGGGTCCAGACGATGATATTGATGTCGGGAAGGCCATTCAAGGACTTGGAGCTGGAATCAATTATCAATTGATTGCAGCACTTGTACATCATATCAATGAAGAGTTGGGCGAGTCAAAAGGGGGGATCTTGATTTTCATGCCCGGAACTTTGGAGATCGAACGCTGCCTTCGAGCATTGGCTGACATATCAGACTTCCATGCCATTCCATTGCACGCCTCACTTACACCAGCTGAACAACGACTTGTGTTCAGAGCACCTCCGGCCGGAAAACGAAAGGTAGTCGTGTCAACAAATGTCGCAGAAACCTCAATCACGATCGAAGATGTTGTAGCCGTCATCGATTCCGGCAAGGTCAAGGAGACAAACTACGATCCAATCTCCAACATCGTACGGCTGGAAGAGGTCTGGGCATCTCAAGCCGCCTGTAAGCAGCGTCGTGGCAGAGCAGGAAGAGTTCAAGCAGGCAAATGCTACAAGCTGTTTACGAGGAATGTCGAGTCGAATATGGCCGTTGCTGCAGCACCTGAGATGCATAGGACGCCACTTGAACAACTGTGTCTTTCTGTCAAGGCTACCGGCTCCAATCGCAAAGTGGAAGAATTCCTGGCTCGCACTATCTCACCTCCTGACAGTCGAGCCGTTGCTACTGCCATGAAGACTCTCCAAAGAATGGGCGCTCTTCAGGACGATCGCCTGACTGGTCTCGGCACTTACTTGTCAATGATACCCGCGGACCTTCGGTGCGCGAAGCTCCTCGTGTTTGGAGTGCTGTTCAGCTGTGTAGAGCCTTGTCTGACCATAGCGGCGATTTTGACAACAAAAAGTCCATTTGTCTCGCCGCGGGACAAGCGAGACGAAGCAAAGGAGGCGAGGACATCTTTTCCGACTTTGGATGGCGATCTTCTACTTGACCGGGCAGGATTCGATGAGTGGAAGGAACTAGCGTCCACTTCCAGATACCGCGATGTGCAAGATTGGTGCTCGAGCAAATTTCTTTCTCAGCAAACTCTCCGCGATATTGACTCGACTCGGCGCCAACTTCTCGATTCCGTTATCGAGTCGGGCCTGTTGCCTGCTGCCTACGATATGAATTCTGACGACCACAACCGCCACAGAGGTAACAACATGCTTCTCCGAGCCCTAGTTGCCGGCGCGCTGAATCCTCAAATCGCACGCATTCAAATGCCGGACAAGAAATACATCGCCTCAATGAGTGGAGCCAAGGAACTCGACCCCGAGGCCAAAACCATCAAGTTCTTTAACGAAGACAACGGGCGTGTGTTTGTGCATCCGAGCAGTGTCCTCTTCGACGCGCAGGCGTTTTCCGGCAACGCAAATTTCGTGAGCTATTTCGCCAAGATGGAGACGAGCAAGACTTTTGTACGAGACCTCACGCCGCTCAATGCCTATACATTACTTTTGTTTGGCGGACCGATCAAGGTTGATACCTCAGGGCAAGGTGTCACGGTAGATGGATGGTTGAGACTAAAAGGGTGGGCGCGCATCGGTGTGTTGGCGTCAAGATTGAGAGCGCTGCTCGATGACGAGTTGAGGAGAAGAATCGATACCCCTGACATTGTGATGGCTGAGGATAGAGGCCTCTTGGATGTTGTTAAACATTTGGTAGAACTCAATGGTCAGGATAGATAGCGGCTACCGCTGATGACAATATAATAAGCTTTGGGTACCTATTTTGACGAGAATCCATTGAGCGAAACGCGTAGATCTCGTGCGTATAGACGATGAGACGGATCGATTTTCTTCCAACCGAAAATCAGTGATAATCAAGTTCATAGATTCCACGTGAATCTTTTCCGTCGCAATCGACCACAGGATCAGGAAAACAGGACTTCCCGTTCGCTCAGTCATACTTAAGCCTGATGCCGGCCAGTTAGTAGTGAGGTGGGTGACCACTTACGAACCCTGACTGTTGATTGTTTTTTGCAATTTTTTCCCAAGAAGGGCGTGATGTCAAGGGGAGTTTCTCTTTGGCCTCCTTCCTCCTCGACTGTCCTATCGCGAGTTGCTCTTCCTCTATTCGTAGCGTCTCAGACAGGTAATAGAATCTCTCGTAGCCTAGGCAAGCGTCCAGCCCCAATGGTATCTCTGAGAGCATGATGGCAAGAACAATATGAGTCAAGAAAGCATCCTGTCTTGCCCAGGTTGTGTCTCCCCGATTCATGAGCTTTGTGGCACTTGAGGACTTGGACATGCTGACTAATAGCCTCGGTTCTTTTGTCTAGCCCACTGGCAAATCGACAAAGGCATTCACGTTGTCATTCACATTTTTCCTCGTCGTCTTTCCTCGAGGAGACGTTGTCAGACAGCTTGTTTTCCTCCGAGGCCCTCGAGTAATGTGGCCCACTCTTCACACCTCAGTTTCGAGTTCGCCGAGTGTCGTCTGACACCCCCCAGCACCACCATTTCTACAACAAATCGACTCGTCTCGCTGTAACGGCATTGTTTTGAACTTTAAAGAAAGCTACATGACTAAGACAAAGGCTTCGACCTCCTCGACCTTTGAGACAAGCCGATGCCTGCCTTCGCCTGCTTGGGAGCTTCCGCTGCAACAATGGTTCTCTTTGACGATGAGAGCTATTGTGCTCGTGCTGATGTATGGATCACCCTGTCAACAATGCCTTGATCATCGACACTCGCCTTCAAAATCCTTTGCTTCGGCTCTGCAACCTCTTTTCTTCGCTCGATCGGTGGCTGAACTCTCACTTCGTAAATAACAGGTTTCCGGTAACACCGGATTGCTACCAATTTCCATTTTCCACTCTTTTAATTTTGACTTGAACTGACTGAGACAGACACTGATGTGCGACCGCTTCGGTGAATGTGTCGATCATGCTGGTCTGGAAGCTCGATAATGCAGCTTCCCGCTTGTAAAGGACGAAATGGACAATATCGGGTGTCCGCCTGGGTCAATAACACCGGAGATGTGAGTAGCAAGGTCCAAAACTGCTAACCCGGGCGAATGGGATGGTTGTTCCCTATGCAGAACGAGCAGATTACAGCACCCAAGATACGTCTCTCTGTGGAATGCCGCCCGTGGGAACTCTCACACGAGGACAAAAGCTAGTGCTGCCCCAAAGATTCGTGAAGAAAGGCTACAGCGTCCTCCCCTACACTCAAAGACGAGGTAAGGTCGCGATGAGCTCAAAGGGGAGACATCGTTGGCTCCACAGGATGCGCAGTCCAGCTACCGCGCTGCAAATGCTGTCAAAAATAACCCTCCAGTTGCTGTTTTGTGTGCATCTGAGCTTCAGAAGTGTTCGTCTATCAGTACGAGATCAGCTTTCCCTTGCATTCTCCATATTCTGTCCTACTATCGTCTTGTCCACGATCAGACTTCCATTCTGTTGGACATGGACGAAGCCTAACTAACAATCGCGGACCTCAATTCGCGGTGCTTGGCTGCCTTGAGTTCCGTCTGCGCTGGCTATGTTCCAACTGCCTGGAACTGCCTCCACTCGCACGGCATTTATCTGTCACAACGACCCTCTACTCGTGCTTCTTCTTATAAGACCATGCACCATTGCAGTCTTCTTCCCATAACACAACAAGTCTTCGAGCTCCTGCCAGATATCACGGCGCCATGGATATTCCACAAGCCGTGTGGGCCCTGAGCCAGCCAGCTAGCTATCCACAACAAAGCAAACCAGCCTGGGAGCAAGATTTTCGGCCGCTGGCTGGACATAATGGCATGTGGCAAGCGCAGACCACTGGCAGCGACATTCACCCAATTTTCTCGCAGAACAATTTCAGCATCTTGGAGATCACCGTCGGGCTTGCGCAACCACTAGGATTATGGCTACATCCAGCTCATAGGATGCCAGGGGCATTGTACCAGAAGATTCGTCCAGCGTTGGCCTTAGCCACCAAATTTATGAAGCAGTCTTCGGCGTACCTAGACATTGTGGTCTACGGTACTAGAATGGAGGTGCCCACTGAACGTGGCATGAAGCTATTCTGCCAGCCTCCACAACATTCCCCCCGTTCCGGCTTTCCTTCTCTCATGGATAAGCTTCGAAACATCCATTTCTACTGGGGACATTCTCCGTATGAGATGCCCGAGGCCTACGGCCATACCATGGCCGGAGTCGTACCACCGGGCAATCCATCCATGTTCGTAGCGGCGGTCCAAATTTCCAGCAACTTCATCGAATTCTTCCGAGAACCTCAATATGAAAACCATCCACAGGAACTGAAGAACGTAATATTGTTCCTCCTTGCCTGCGTTCTTGTGCATGAGTTGGCGCATGTATGGCACGATATGAGGCTAGCCGATAGCGCCAAACAAGGCGACTTTAAACCATCCATGCAAAGATACCAATATGGTGAGCCACACGTTTTCAAGGACGAGCCTCGTTTGGGTTGGGCGACAGGGGAGATTGGGCATGCGTGGTCACGGTATCTACTTGGAGGCACTCCCTGTTTAGCATACGAGAATGGTGAAATCGATCAGACTGCAAAACCACTTGCTCCAGTAAAGAGTCTTGCAATAAGGCTCTGTGATGAAAAGTATCTGAAAGCTCCGCGCTTCTTTTGTATCAGTCCTGTTCTCGTGGCTGCCTTTTTCGATGACCAGTGTTGGACCAGGTATGAGCTCCGCTACGGTGTACGCCATTTGCAAGAAACTGACATGCAACAACGCCACAGCTCCATCTTTGGCACCAGCATAATCTCAAGAATGGAAAGTGTCCTTATATTGAAGGACTTTCAGAACTCTTCCCAACGTATCCCAAGCCCTCGGGAGAGCGGATCAGAGCAGCCTTCATTGTAGAGCTCATTGGTGGTTCCGGCCGATATGAGCCCAACCCGCACCTCATGAAGTTTCTCAACGACCGCTGGGCGGATGCACCTAGGATTGAGACAGGCAATACCACCATGTCATCTGGAAGTCGAGAAACTGAAAAAGACGGTCTTTAAAGTCTTCGTCAAAGGAAGACGTTGACACGATCATCGCCCCTAGGAAAGGAGCCACCCTCGCCACCGTGGCAGCGATGGGTAAATAGGAGGTCTGACGTCCGAACGCCCTGTACAGCGAGGAGAGCTTTTGTTGACACGAATTAACAATATCACCATCGAGACGACGAGAGAGTCGACAAGGGTGTACGCAGTACACCAATGGGCTTGATGTTAACGAGAGGGGGATTGAAGTCGAATAAAGAGTCAAAAAGTGCTCAAAAGCTATTCGAAGCAGAACCAGACAAGACAGAGAGGCAGACAGTAGAAGTATGTCTAGAGACTACGAAGAATGCAATCAATTTGAACTACAGTACCGTACAGAAATGATTATCAGTGCCACTGGAGCGCCAATAAGACGTGATTCTATTCGTCCAACATTTCTTTTCCGGTTTCGAAGTTGTAGCCTCGCGGTAATTTCTCCCACCACCAGCATATGCCTTACCGCTCTTTGCCCGTCCAGTTCCATGTCTCTCTCAACTATTGTTGTCTCTGCTCCGGGGAAGGTCCTTTTTGCCGGCGGCTTTCTAGTCCTCGACCGTCAACATACCGGGCTCGTGTTTGGACTGAATGCGCGGATACATGTGATCGCACGACCATGGGACAGCCCACCCCAAGAGCTCAATACGAAAACCATCCTCGTCGAGTCACCACAGTTCCTGGCTGCACAATGGCTTTACGAATTCGATTTGAAACAAGCATCGGAAGAACAGGCGGCAGTCAGTGTTAATCAAGTGTGCGACAGGGAGCAAAACGGTTTTACGGCGAGCTCTAACAAATTTGTCGAGACGACACTACGCTATGTCCTGACTTATCTCGCCCATATTTCGCACTCAAGCGATCATGAGCTGTTTGAAACAAGCTTGAAAATCACGATACTGGCGGATCATGACTATTATTCGCAACCTGAATCGGCGCAGTCGATCATCGCCGACTCGACGCCAACGTCGTCATTCACAAGCTTCGGAGTCAAGTTGAGCGACGCGCACAAGACTGGTCTGGGTTCTTCGGCTGCATTGGTGACGGCGCTGGTCTCTGCGCTATTTGTCTTCCGTTCAACGAGAAAGGACACGGCGAAGCAAATTACTCTCGACCATCGGATCATCCACAATCTGGCGCAAGCTGCCCATTGTGCCGCACAAGGAAAAGTCGGCTCAGGATTCGATGTCGCTGCTGCTGTGTATGGATCTTGCCTGTATCGCCGATTCACCCCTACAATCCTGGAGAACGTGGGAGAGTCTACGAGCACGGGTTTTGGCGAACGGCTACATCGCTGCGTGGACGATCTTGAACTTGGAAGCAAATGGGATGTCGAGGTCGCCAGTCAAGCGGTGCAGATCCCCGACAGTCTCTTGCTCGTCATGTGCGACGTCGACTGTGGCTCGGAGACCCCTGGAATGGTGAGGAAAGTTCTACAATGGCGCAAAGACAACCCCGAAGAGTCGACAGTGCTGTGGAATGCGCTGCAACAAGGGCAGGAAGAACTCTGTCGCGAGCTGAGGCGCCTCTTTGAGGTACAGAATGTCGAACACGATTTTACCTCGTTGGGAGACATCCTTTCCACTATCAGAAGTCTGGTCCGGGAGATGTCGGTCAAGTCTGATGTCCCAATTGAGCCCCCTGTCATTACAGAGCTGCTGAATTTCTGCACCTCGATACCAGGGGTTGTGGGCGGAGTGGCGCCTGGCGCTGGAGGCTACGATGCTGTCGCCTTGCTGTTGAAGAACGACACGGAAGTGGTCAAGAAATTGCAAATGTCGCTGGAAGGTTGGAAGAGTCAAGACGACACAGGGGCTAAGATAGGCAATGTCAGATTACTGGGGGTCAAGCAGGAGAATGAAGGCATCCAAATAGAAGACGGTGTCCGTTATGGGAAGTGGCTGTAAGTTGCGCAGCGCCATTCCGCACAGGAACCGGAAGTTCTGCATACATAATCATGGTCTTATTGCAGTCTGCATGAACCTCTGTTGGTCATCAGTGACAGGGACTCGGAGCACGCTGGCAGTGCCTTGCTGCAGCTGCAGGTGATTACGAGTTTATGCGGCCAGCATTCATAGGAGAAGCACAGAAGCCTACACACGATTTTTGTAGGCTCAAGGTTCTTACCACTTGCACAGCGAGCTTAAAAGCTTAAGGGGGCCCGCTCCAGCCGAGGGACCCCGGAGAAACAAGCTCTACACGCACATAAAAGGGGGCCTAAGGGCTGCATCATGCCCGAGGGCCCGTGGCTCTCGTGGTGCTTTAACTGGAAGCCCTGAAAGCAGCCCCCCAGCCTGCGCACTTGAACACTTGCCGTGCATCCCCGTGAATTCCACGTGGGTCACTCAGAGTTTAAAGCCCGCAGTGGGAGTGATTTAAGTGGGAGGAGCCACTGAGAGTGCCACCGAGTGTCACTGGCCAGGCACGAGAGACACTGGGTCGACTGGGTGGCTATTACCGATCATCCGTGGCTATGAGCGTGCCAGTGTCTCCTCAACTTGGAGTTGGATTCTACCACTGGGCACAGATCAAACACTGCATGTACGAGTATCTTGTTGCATTGATTAAAGGATATCATCTTAACCGTGTCTCGGTTTCAGATCTGCAACTTCAGTGCTACCTCCCACCTTCACCACCAGACCTTAACCGACGCTCTTGCAGCACCCGTTCCAGAAACGGGCACTGGTCTCGCTGGTCTGGCCCGCGCCTCCGAGCTGAACTCATCAACCTGCCATCGTCGTACTCCTCACTCCATCTTGTTTCCTTCCAGAAACTTGGCATTGGCACTTACCGTCTTTCACTTCAATTGGGTGCTTCTGTATCCTTCACTGTTATCCTCATCCGTCCCGAGCAATATCCCTTGGACTTTGTTGTTTGCGCCATTTAAGTTGGGCAGACGACAGGTGCGACGTGCGACGGTGCTACAACCGACCTCATTCGACTGCCGCTGAATCCTGCGCTCTTATTGTCGCTTAAGGATCACCCTCCTCTAAGCTGAGCCAACGAGTAGCCCGCGCAACAGCGTGTTTTCATCCTTTCATCACTCGACGACATGTCGACACCACCTTCAAACCCTCCTGCTTCGGAGAGTCACGATGCCTCAACCTCTCCAGTAGATAACAGAACCTCGGCAGAAAGCCAGGTACAAGAGATGGTTGGACCAACCCGAACAGACACACATACTGCGATGGCCCAATCCATGAATCCGCCCCCCGCTCCTCCCGCTACAGTGGCAGAACCAGACCAAAGAGTAACCAGACAATTCTCCACCGCTATCGGGCCTGCTTCAGACGATCCGTCGCCGAGCGTGCCGGCGAAAGACAGTGAAACTCCTGTGGCGACAAATGCGACAGGCCCAGTGCTCACAGTTACACTACTGCTCACATCGGGAGCGCGGCATCCATTTAAGCTAGACAGCAAGTATTTTGCCAAGCGCAACGTCGATGTACCGGCAAATGATCCTTTCAACTTGAGCGTATACAAGTTGAAGGAATTGATTCTGCGCGAATGGCGGGAGGAGTGGGAAACCAAACCCTCAAGTCCGACGTCGATTCGGTTGATCAACATGGGCAAATTATTGGACGATAAGGCTGCCCTGAAAGGTGAGTGACCGACAGCGCGCAACCAAACCTTGCTTTACTGATGGTACCGACAGATTATAAATTCTCCTTTGATTCGCCTAATGTTCTGCACATGACCATCAAACCTCAAGACTATATTGAAGAGGAGGATGCCAAAGGCGGCAAATCGACCTATTCGGCACAGCGCGAGGGCGAAAATAGAAGCCCTGGCTGCCGGTGTATAATCATGTGATAATATTCGATGCATATACTGGTTGCGACAAGTCGAATCGTCCTTTCAACAGCTCAAACAGACGAGGGTTAATCGCTACTCGCAATCAACGAGGACTAATTGCAAGTCCGACGGAAATCCGTGGCCTGGCAAGCAGTGAGAGAATATCGCAGACACATGTCTTTCCTCATTCTAACCCTTTGACCCTACATTTTGTGGCATGGCGTTGGTGCGAGAAATTGGGTTCTTTTGTCGTGTGAGGATTTTTTTTTTGGCGAACCAGGCAGGAGACTGTGATCTTCCCACCGGTTCTAATTTCCTATTTTCTGGGTGTTCATTGATGTGGCAACCTGATATAGATTCACAGGACATTGGACGCTGGTGAAGCAGGAAAGTATCAAAGGGAATGCAACGTGCAATGATTGGCTAGATTAGAAGGAGATGGGACGAGGAAATAGCTTGGAATCGATTGGAGGGTTGTCTCAATTGGAGTCAGATGCAGATGGTCCCAGTGCTGTATATATGGACGTGATGCTAGTGACCTGTTATGGTGCTCTGCTTCGAAATTTTGCTGCAAAAGCCGAGCATATGGGCAGTGGGCGGTCTGAAAGCTGGAAGTGGATTTTCTGTGGAGGACAGGAAATCATGAAGCATTTCAGTTCGTGTTGTTGCGTCGTCTTGCCTTCACTTCGGGTGTGGATGGAGTACATATTTTTGCCAGTCCCCGTTGACCAATTTCGAGGTGTTTTTTATGGAGCGATCGAACAGGCCCCAACTTGGAAGTCGAAGCAGAAGACCAAAAAGAGAATATATAATTTTCCACTACATAAGTGGACATGCACATGCATGCTCACCCCTCGTTGGCACCACTTCAGATCCAATAGAAGAGGAAGACTACGACACGGAAAGGATGTATCGAGTTCAAGAACAAGCTTGCTTCGATGGGGAGAATGTCTGTCTGTCTCGAAGCCATGTGGTTCATTGTTACATATGCTGCACTCGTCGAGCGTAACCACACTCTAGTCACTCATGTTGTATGAGGCTCTTCGGAGGGATCGATTGATCCTGTTTGTCTTTCTTTGTCCAGGCGGATCGACCATGCAGGTTGAGAGGCCCAGTCCCGACAAGACAGCATTCACACCGTAAAGGTCAAAACCTTTACTGAATCCAGGCAACCCATGCTGTTCTAGCCTCCGAAACTCCAGCAGCCCGAAAAAATCCATCAGTTACTCTCGCTCACCACTTCCCCATGCCTACCTTCCTCTCCATCTCCTCCATCCAGCCCACACCCTGTCCGTCGCCTCCTCCATTAGCTGTTAACCTCATGCCATCCTGTCCGGCGTATACATCTTCCCAGGACACCTCACAGTCCTTGCCAGTCAAGATCTCCTCATGCACGTGGCCGGGGGTCCCCAACACACCGGGACGGAACTCGTCAGCCGTGCGCACC